>MJUU01043276.1:2465-65225 GCA_002080025.1 Modiolus philippinarum
GTTGGCGACATTGGTGACAGGGGTTGTGTTCTAACAATGTTGGCGGTGTTGGCGACGTTGGCGACAGGGGTTGTGTTCGAACAATGTTGGCGGCGTTGGCGACGTTGGCGACAGGGGTTGAGTTCGAACTATGTTGGCGGCGTTGGCGACATTAGCGAAAGGGGCTGTTCGAAAAATGTTGGCGGCGTTGGCGAACGTTGGCGACGTTGGCGGGTATTATCCCAATCCTGGACCAAGCTCGGCATAGCAGGAGACGCTTTACCCTGTCGACGCACCATGTCTCATTCCTCAAAGATTAATTAGGAACATGTCCATGCTATTTCTCATAACACCGGCGGATCCATCCTTCGAAAAAGGGGGGTTTCGATGAAATTACAGAAAAAATGTGCTTCTAGCCGATTTCTACATATATTTCAATATATACATAAATTCTGCACGAAATAAAAAAAAAATCCAAAAAGGGGGCTCGAACATCTGGAACTCTCCCCTGGATCCTCCAATGCATACTTATAATGTCAAATAGATCAACAGACTTGCTTATCGGTATACCATGCTTCCTGGTATTTTATCGCAAAAAAAAGAATTAAAATTATTTACAATAACATTATTGAAATGAAAAATACATATCCTTTTTCTTTCTTTCAGTAAAGGACAAAATGTTTACTATTGTACAAAACTGATTTGAATCATCTTTAATGTTAAGTAATCTATTTCTCTTTACCATCTGCATTTTTACAATTTTTAGCAAATATCTTTCCTGATATGGTGTAACTATTTTTAATCCTTAAATTTGATTTGGATTGACACAATACTTAGTCTTTTCATCAAAACAATATTATATTGCATTTTTAGCTCACCCGGCCTATTGCCATCACTTGGCGTCCGTCGTCCGTCCGTCCGCATGGCAAGATCTACCCGCCCTGCAATTTTGAAGAAAATCTGATTAGCAGTTTTGGAGTGATTGCTCTTTTTCCGAAATTTTTTAAAAATTTTAATATTTTTTATTTTTTATCAAAGAAACTATAGCAGATAGAGGTCAACTTTAAATTGCAAAAATGTTCAGCATATGAAGATCTACCCACCCTGAAATTTTGGAGAAAATAAAAAAAAAACTTGTAGGAGTTACTGCCCTTTTTTTACAGATTTTTCAAAATTTTCATATTTTTCGTCTTTTATTTCCAAAACTAAAGAAGATGAAGGTTAAGTTTAAATTGATAAAATGTTTGCCATGCTGTGCTGACTTCAAAAGTGGTGTTGAAAATAGTTCTTTGACCGCCATTTTCAAAATGGCCGCCAAAAAAGGCGGAAAATTCAACATTCTTCAATATCAATAAAATTTGGTTTCCAAATAGATATTGATGTTGCGATTTCAAAACCAGTGTTGAAAATTGTTTTTTGACCGCCATTTTCAAAATGGCCACCAAGAAAGGCGGGAAAATCTACAGTGTCCGATTTCAATGAAATTTGGTTTCCAAATAGGTATTGATGTCGCAACTTCAAAACCGATGTTAAAAATTGTTGGTCGAATGCTTTTTTTCCAAAATGGCCACCAAAAAAGGCGGGAAATTCAACATTTTCCGATTTCAATGAAATTGGTTTCCAAATAGATATTGATGTTGCGACTTCAAAAACTGATGTTGAAAATTATTCATTGAACGCCATTTTCCAAATGGCCACCAAAAAAGGCGGGAAAATTCAACATTGTCCAATTTCAATGAAATTTGGTTTCCAAAATATATATTGATGTTGTGACTTTATAACTGATGTTGAAAATTGTCATTGCCCGCCATTTACAAAATGATGTTTTGACTTCAAAACTGGTGTCGAAAGTGGTCCTTAGCAAGAATGTTTTTTTTGTCAAAAAAGCCAAACAAAGAATATGGTAAAACATGATAAGACTTTTAAATATAGTTCAAGATATTGGTGGTGTTCCAGCTACCAAAGTTTGAGAGACTGAAGTTCAGCTGTATAACTTACAATGTAAGCTTGATTGTCGTATTGTGCTTCATAGTTCTCTTCACAGTATAAGAAATATGTTTAAACTAGATTTTAAAGGGGAACCGCTGCCAAAACTTTTTTATGGAAACGGGGACTTGGAATGTTTTGATTTCAGCAATATGCATTATCTGAATTATAAGGGGAACCCCTGCCCAAATTTTTTTCTTGAATGATGGTCTGAAATGGGTTGTAATGGATAATGGGGCTTTAAATTACCGTGGAAACTGCTGAATCTACTTGCCCAATTGAAACCATACTTGATGACAACTGTCCACAGTCGGTACCTATCGAAGAATGTGTCTGGTAAGTCTGCATGCATTCAAAGATGACCGCCAGCGGGGGACATAGTTTAACATTGGACCCTATGGGAAAAACACATTCAAAGACATTCTTCTCTGAAACTACTTGGTCAGTTGGAATCAAACTTGGTCACAACAGGCCTTTAATTGTCTTCTTAAAAAATTATGTCTGACAAGTCTGCACCTCATCCAAGATGGCCGCCAGCGGGGACCATTGTTTAACATTGGACCCTATGGGGAAAACACGTTTAAACATTTTCTCCTTTGAAACTTCTAGAAAATGAGTAATTTAGGCTGCAGTTTATGCCAGTCATGAACCCTCTTGAGAGCCTCTAGTTTAAAGTATAATTGCTTGTCGAAAGAATATCTCGTTCGATAATATCTTGTGCGTAGTAGATACTAATATATTTTAATTTATCATATTATTTCATATCTTCACTGTATTTGGTGAACCTGATATATCTTTTGATGCTTAATCCTTTTGCCTTTGTGCAAATTTAAGCCCGAAAATCTAATTCTATCCGTACACAACCGTACACCACTCTAGATTTTGAAATTGTTGGATCTATTAATTTAAAACATACTTTGCGTTATAACGCATTCTTTGCGAAATAACGCAAACATTTGCGTTATAATGCGAACTTTTCGTTATAACACAAACATTTGCGAAATAACGCAAACATTTGCGAAATAACGCAAACATTTGCGTTATAACGCAAATCTTTGCGAAATAACGCAAACCATTACGAAATCTCGCAAACCTTTGCGTTTTAACGCACAATATTAAAAAAAGTTTGTGTGGCGCTAATACGCTTCCGTTCATAGTACATGTATACTACTGACTTTCCTAAATTTCAGGATTCTTTTTTTCGAAAATGTCTATTTTTTAATAGTTGGTTGACTTTAGTCATTGCACTCGCCAATTCATATGATTTCAAATTTGATATAAATCCCTTTCAGATCGTGTTCGTACGTGTTTGATTTTATGACCACTTATATGAAAAAATAGAAATTTAGGGGATGTTTAAATAGATAGTTTATAACTATTACAATAGATACAAATGTCATTTTTACATTTATCTGAGATAAACAAGCAAGCTTATTAATTTCTTAATTTGAAATTCTCTTATCCGAACATCAGGGTACTTGACCAGTGGAGGCGGTGAAACTGAGGTCTGCATTTCACTATATATCTTTGTAACTTCAACTTTGATTTATTCATTCATTTTTTTCAAGATATTTTAATGAAACTCGGAATATACATTTGGAAAATCAATATTAACATGATATCCGAATTTCAAGATAATAGTTAAAAAAACACCAAGCAATTTAAAATATTGATTTTTTTACATGCCGTCATTCGCCTATATCTATACCATTTCTACACCAAGTGATACTATTTTCCTCGTTAGCAGTACGGGCCTAATCTGCTCGAAAAATATATTAGGTGATTCCTGAGATAAGTAATTTAATTGTGGGTGATTTAATACCAAAAATATGTAGCTCGAAAAATACTTTAGGTGATTCCCGAGATAATCAATTTAAATGTGGATGATTTAATACTAAAAATATGAAAGCAAACCCGCTTCAGAAGTAACAAGATGGGAATATCTCAACTATATTTGTGTTCTCAAAGAAATTGTGCTTATTATAGATTTTACCTGTAAGTTTTAGTTCAAAATCATTTGTACTTTTTGTGTGAAACGTGCACAAAAGTGAAGATTGTAAGCATAAATTTGAGCTGTCAGTCTTGTTTAAGAAACAATGTCTTACGAGATAAAAGCTTCTTCGCTTCATTTCAAAAGCTCTAAATGTTGTTTAAGAACTGCAAGTATAGAAACCGGTTCAAATAAAAAATACAGTATAAGCAGATTTCTGTGGGTGATCGCCATGAGTAAGTCAGTTACTGGGGGTGAATACCAAATTTCAAGAAAAATTTAGCTGATCATGTTTAAAAGTAAAGAAGCGAAACATAGCATAAGAAAATGCACTGACTATTAAAAAAATAATAAATTAAAGTGCACAACCAAATTCTCCAGAAGGTTGTCTTATCTCTGGATTCTAATATTGTTGAACCCAGTAAAAAGTCCAAATTCAATATTATATTTCTCCGATGAAATTATATGAGAACCATCACATATCCGGAGGAATTGTATTCTTAGTATAGAGACAAAAATTATTCAAGAAATATTACAAGGAAGTCTAAGAATTTCGGAGTCAAGTTTGCATTTACGCTGTTCTAGTTTGCGCACAAATACTAGAAAAAAGAAAACAATTATCTTGCCGCTAAATAAGGCAAAAATAACAAATCAAGTATATATGTCTTAACGGAATATCATAGATACATAGGTATAGGAAGCATTTCATTTGGTCATAGATTCCTATCACTGTATTAAAAGCACGTCATTGGTCTTTGGAACATAACATAACTCCCAGGAGCAGTTTACTGATAAACCTGCATATCATAGGTCTTTTGATCAACACCAGTAGTCAGCCCAGACGAGGATAAACATCACTGTATAGAATGGACTTCGCTACTAATTGCATTCAATACAGCGATGGATGTGGATCTTGAGGAGACCCAAGATACCCCAGTTTTGTGAAAAACTGAAAGGATATGGAGTGAATGTACAATTGACAAAAACGCACACGATACATGGAAAACTCCAGTTTATCAAGGACAGGGCTTTTTATTCCTGTCTACATATTGATGTCGCCTGAGGGTCTTCAACAAGAGGTGTACAATATTAACCCCCTCAAGCGAAATCAAGAAGGCCCCTAGCGTGCACATAAGCAGTATTCTTGACAAAAATTATATCAAGGTCACCCCCTTGCTCCCTACCCGCCATGGAGTGCCAACTTGGGAGATGCTCAGGGTTATCCAGCCGAAAGCACCAGGGTTACAAGAAGAGAATAAAAATGTTGAGCAACATCGATCGCAGCTAAAATATGTCATTGAAGCAACACATGTCGGGAGCGGTCAATGTTCACACTGTTAGTGCTTTAGTTTAGTTACGTTCCATTTTCTGTCTTTGTCATCTTGTGTCCATTTGTGTTACATCTGAATTGCCATCTTTTTGCATTTTATAATTAACAATTTTCGCCTCCATCTTTTTTGCTTCGTTATTCCTTTGCCAAAATATTATTAAAACGTAACAAATGTCAAAAATACCAACCTCACGGTTGCGTTTCAAATTTCTTTCATCTGTCATGACCTTACAAACATTTTGCCCTTACACTTCATCATCTTTCTTTTACAGTTTCCGAGTTTCTTCTTACAAAAATCTAATAGCAATGGGTAACTCCCTTAATGAAAATTACGGAAGCATGGAGGGGACATGTGAATTTTTTTTCTATCTCGTGGCCACAAGATAGATAGCTATGTCGTGGCCACGAGATACTAACTCGTTCCCACGACCTACTAAGTCATGGCCACGAGATAATAATGTCGTGGCAACGAGATACTATCTCGTTCCCACGACATACTAAGTCGTGGCCACAAGATAGCTATCTCGTTCCCACGAGATACTTTCTCGTGCCCACGACTTAATAAGTCGTGGCCACGAGATATCTATGTCGTTCCCACGAGATACTATCTCGTTCCCACGACATACTAACTCGTGGCCAAGTGATAATAAGTCGTGGCCACGAGATAGCTATGTCGTGGCCACGAGATACTATCTCGTTCCCACGACATACTATGTCGTAGCCACCAGATACTATCTCGTTCTCACGACATGCAAAGTCGTGACCACGAGATACTTATACACTGTGAGGCCTTCAACAACGAACTTTGCTCATACCCATAGCTATCTCGTGGCCCCGACTTAGTATGTCGTGGGAACGAGATAGTATCTCGTGGCCACGACATAGTATGTAATGGGAACGAGATAGTATCTCGTGGCCACTACATAGCTATCTCTTAGCCACGAGAAACTAATTCCATAACTGTATCTAATGAGATACGACGTTTCTCAACTTTGAATAGTACAATTTTCACGTATTGAAAATTAGAAAATTTATCTATAAGCAATGAAGGGATATGGAGTATGTGATAAAGTCTGTACAAAAACATGGTAAAAAGCAATGGAACAACGCTTTTATTGTTGTTCTTCATCTTGAAGACTGGCAAATTTCCCGTCCCTACCCATTTGGCCCCGTGATTTGGATCTCGCTGGAGCAGCCGGGAAATAAAAAATTCAAAGTTCCATGTATATGTCTACTCTACTCTACTCTATGAAATGAAATGAAATGAAATAAATAGCTAGTGAGAATTCACAAACCAAAACTGAGAAGTCTTTGTGTGTCATCAAAAAGATGGGCAGGATCATTTGACGTTTTTTTGTCAATCGATAATTCCCAAAACTCAGCTAAGAGGCGGAATAAGCTCTAGGGATCTTCTTGATGAAGAAAATACTAGTCGTGTAAAAAATTCATATATAACGTCTAAAAACAACGACAAACTTGGAAATCTTATTTAATCCTCAGGATAAGCATGTAAATTTGCTTATACAGGTCATGAAAAATAAATTATATGTGTCTGAAATCAAAGACCAACCGAGTTAGAGTTTCAGGATGTGATATTATCGAGAACATCTTTCCACCGAGGAATTTGACCATTACAATTTGAGTGACACGCAACACTACATTTTAATTTCACTGTTGCAGATAAGGCCCCATTTCGATATTCTCGTCAGTGCAACTCGAATCTATATATATATATATATATATAAATATTATATATTGTAGGTAATGACGAGCTTCAGAAACGAGAATGACTGGAACAACAATATGCATTTTGTCTTAAACGGTACAATCACTGAATTAAATAAAACGTAGCTTAAATGGAAGGTGTCATTATTGTATGAGAGGTGTTAAAGTGTTGCCGTTTTACAAGGAATATTTACTTTATACCTTATATTTCCGCTGAAATTGATAAAACATAGATAAATTTCAGCTGAAATTGGTAAAACATAGATAAATCCACATCATTTCTATTAATTAGAAAAATATGAATAAATATTCTGCTGAAGTGAAATATCCAGCAAAATCCTGCAATTTGATTGGTTACCTTGACAGGGGACATGAGATCGTATCCCTGTGGTAGCAAAAATCACAATTTTCAAACGCTATTAATAGAAAAAATATAGCACTTCTAGCAGAATATAAAAGTTATTCCGTCTTCAAAGGGGATACGGGTTCATATTCCCTGGTGTGCCCTACATGGCTCGGGGGATATAAAACACAGACAGGGATTATTAACCCGTATCCCCTGTGAAGATTCCCGAATAACATGTAATATCCTTTTGCTATATTTATATTTCATCAAATTTTAAAACATTCACTTGAATATCAGAGACGTTACGCACAGTATTGCGTCGTGCAACGTAACACGTCAAAATTGTCAAATTACTGTATTTACATCTGTAAAATAACGTTTTACTGAGTTAATATTCGTTTGGCAACTATAAAAAGTAAAAATGTTAGGGTATGTCGTAACCGATTTTTAGCTCACCTCACGAAGTGGAGGGGGGGTGGGGGCAGGGGGCTTATGTGTAACTAAAGTACCCCTTGCGTCGGTGTCGGCGTCGGTGTCCGGTTAGGAAGAATGGTTAAGGTCCATTCCCGCTGACTGACCTGTCCCACATCAACTATATTGGTATGCCTAATGCATTTTTGGATGACGACTGGAATGCATGATTCGGATGCTGTCTCTGACCTACATTTTACGGATGAGCGACTTGGTTATGTAGAATGGTTAAAGTCTATTCCCGCTTACTGACATGGCCCACAACAACCATATTGGTATGTATGATGCATTTTGGGATGACAACAACAATGCATGTTTCGGATGCTGTCGCTGTCTGTTACCTTTATTTTACGCATGAGTGACTTGGTTAGGAAGAATGGTAAAAGTCCATTCCTGCTTACTTACATGTCCAACATCAACCATATTGGTATGTATGACACATTTTGGGATGACAACAATAATGCAAGCTTCGGATGCTGTCTGTGATCTACATTTTACGCATGAGCGACTTGGTCAGGAAGAAGGTTAAAGTCCATTCCTGCTTACTGACATATCCCATATCAACCATATTCGTAGGTATTGTTCATTTTGGGATGACAACAGCAATGCATGTGTTAGATGCTGATTGTCACCTGCATTTGACGCATGAGCAATTTGGTAAGGTAGAATGATCGAAGTCGATTCCCATTTACTGACATGTACCACATCAGCCATATTGGTATTTTGGGGATGACAGATACAGTGAATGCTTTTGATAAGTCATTGACCTACATTTTACACATGAATGGATCTTTTAAAGAAATGATTATATTCCATTCCTGTTTACTGACATCGTTAACATGTGCAATGCTGCACAACGACGTAAACTTAGCAGGCTGTGGCTGCTTTCATGTTTTGACATGGAAAGATCAAATTTGTAAATTGTAGAATTTCCTATGCTTTGTTATATTATGTCAATATTTTTTTAACTTTTTTATTTTTTGTTAAAATGTGCTCTACTACAGTTTTCTGATGTTTTCTTATGCGAAATGACATGTAATACATCGAGATAGAATTAAATATTATATTTGAAAAAAAAACGAAAAAGTTATTGGATAAAGCGGAAAATATTTGGTCATTTTTACGAAATAAAATTTCTATGGAACGAAAGTTTTTGTTAGTCTGTTAAACGACTCCGTAGTTTTGAGAATTGTTTTCATATCCCCCTACTTATTACATGTCTGTTATTTTTATTGTCAAATACAGACATTCGGCAAATTCATAATGAAATACCAGAATTCACAAACTTTAAAATAATACATATTTCAAATCGAAGAATGCATGATATTGAGTTGTAATTTTTGTTGAATGGGATTCTTCCTTTACGGTTAAGGTCAGATAAAATTTACGTAGATTTTGGAGTGCAAGATTTCTTACATCTGGGGGAGGTTGAGGCTGTCATTACTTAACATCTTCCTTCGATTTATCCAGTATTATTTGTTGACTGATTTAATAATTAAAACCCTTTGTACAAAGATAAAGAATAAATATATACCTTTAAATCAGCTATTTCTCATGAACTGCGAGTAATGCAAAATTCTATTTAATGAATAATGAAAGGATATGGAGTAAATATACACGAGACAAAGTCTCTACAAATACATGATCGAACCAAGCAATGGATCAACGCTTCGAATCAAATCAACTTATGAAAAAACAATGTTACAATAGAAAACTGTTTATGTGTACACTAGGGTTTCGTTATTTAGTAATGTACAACGTATTTTTGATATACGATTTTGCTTTTTGTCCAAAACTTTTGCGTTACGTCCGACACTTTTTGTCCGATTTGCTTTTTGTCCGTCGCTTTTTGTCCGAAAATTTTGCTTTTAGTCGGATTTTTGCGTTTAGTCCGACGCTTTTTGTCCGATTTGCTTTTTGTCCGACAATTTTGCCTTTTGTCCAATATTTTTGCGTTTAGTCCGTTGTTTTATGCAACTGAGAACGATAATTTTGCCTTTTTGTCTGATCAATACCTAGAGCAATCTTACAAAACCATAGAGACCATACAGGAGGCTATTCCATGCGTGCCAACAATTTCATGGTGTGGTGAAAAGTCAGATTCGGCGTGCGTTATTACAGTAATGAATTTTGCATTTACGAATATCTCATTCATCTTCCCAAATCAAATTTAATTGAAACAGTCATTATGTGATGCTGATGATGCTGCTTCAGTGGTTTATTAGATAAAAGTAATCAATAGATTGGCTTTTAATTGATGATATAAGTTGTTCATTCGCAGAAATGGATTTTACATTTTTGTCTGTAAATAAATAAAGAGCTTTGGCTATTATTTTCTTTAAACTAGTGCGTGTATCAACCTGATCTGTTACGAAAAAGGATCAAACTGAATCATTCACCGGACATATTGGAAATAGATCTGCACCAAAAGTATGTACCCGATAAATATCATTGGTGTCAAGCTTACTTTCAATCCGCTTGATTCCCTTCAAGATCTGATTTGGATGTGTTCAATGTCAAAATAAATTCCCTGTTAATTGTGGCTATGTTGCATGACGGGTGCAGACGGGTCTGCACCAAAGTAACAAAACTTTCCCAGCAATTAAGTTATTGAACAGAAATCACAAATGTTCTTTGAAACCCGTTGTCTTGTTTTCTCACTGCAATTTCTTTATAATTTGGCATATATATTAAGATGTAATACAATTCCAAGAAATGAGTGGTCTTTGAGAGTTTCGGAAAACTTACCATTCGCAATTTTAAAACGCAGTATATGAAAATGTAATCGCTGAAATCTATTTCAACCACGATGTCATGTAAAATGTAAATGTTAATCTTGGGAATTGATGTGTTAATAAAAATATGAAAGTGACCTAATTGAAATGTCCATTTTGAATTACAACCGGGTATCGCGGGTCTTCCAAATTTATGACTTTAAAGCCAAACCACCCGATTGCACTTGCTCCTCGTCCACATTCAATTAATTGTGAATCACATACGTCGCTTGAAAACAACAATGGAGTCTAGAAATCCCAGTATATTTGAAGAATCCGTCGTGGATCCCAGTCTGACCAACCTTCGTGAAAATTAGGTCGTTGTCCCTGCAGACAAAGCTTCTAACAATAACCTGTTCTTGTGTAAGAAACACTATCTCAACTGCCTTGTGAAGGAGGAGAGCATCTACAGTTCATCTACAATACCGAGGGACGAGTTTGTTAAAAATCACACTTCAATTTAGGATCCTTTGCCATCAGAGCCGATGTTGAAAATAAGGAACTCAAATCTATAGGGTACCCCCATTCTCACTAGTCGGTTAACAGCAGTCAAAGATGGCCTGAAAAATAACTGTGACAAAGCTTACTGTACAAGCGGCGTGAATCAAACTGAGAACAGTAATTGCACCTTTTTAGCAGTTGGGAAAGATAAAACATATTTTGGTAAAGAACCGCACTGATTCAAATAAGAAGTACACCGAGACTGACGTAATGAAAATGAAAATTTGAACGACAATATTTTTGTGGAATTCGGATGACGCGTTATCCAACAGACAAAAAGGTTTCCAATGGAAACTGACTGTGCGCCACTCTTAGCTGAGCTTTTTATGAGGCCAAATTGTTACAAGGGCTTACACAAAGAAACATATAGCCCAGTCCTTTATTCTAAGCTTCCGCTACATTGACGATGTATTTTCTCTTAATAATTCAAAATTTATGGACTTGATCTACAATGCTTTGGTTTGCAGAGGAAAACTATTTCTTTCACGAGTTAACTCTTCAGAAACTCATTGAATGCCGAGATTTGTATGTATTTCTAACAGCAGACTCACATTTGCTGTAGGGAAATATAGTTTAGTTCAGCAAACATAGATTTCCTAACATCAAACTTTTTTGCCAAGGAAAATTGAATTACTCGGAAGAACCCATTTTGCTTATTCAATGCTAGGTTTTGTATATATTTCTGTGAGACAAATGTAGGACAGTCGAGTTTAGTCCTACAAATCTTGATTTTTGTCTTCCAAGAAACCTACTTTTCCAACAACATATCTGATCTAATTACAAGTAAACTACAGTGGATTGCTGATCACATTGCATACATTGTCAAACTGTGCTATAAAATGCTGCAACCTTTTTCTTCATATGACCCTTTTTGATTTACATTTTGAAAAATGAAGTTTTTAGTGTCATTTCCCTTTCATTATAGCAATGAAAAGATATGTAGTAAATGCACAGTTCCAAGAAAAATTCTTTACAAATACATAGTGATTTCAAGATGAAGAACAACACTGTTCCCTTGCTTTGTTTTAACATGTATTTCAGATATCCTGTGCATTTACTCCGTATCCTATAATTTTAGTTACAGATTGGAGTTTCTCTCCCCTGAATGAAATCCGTGATAAAAAGAGTCCCCGTGCCAGGATGTTAGCTTTCAATATTTCAGTTATTGTGCTTCATGCTTACAAATTGTGGAATTGTACATTTGGTAATTCCAATTTTTTTTCTCTCGCCATCTGCAATGATTTTAATATGCCATCTTTTTTTTAAATAGACTGAGTGCACTGTGATTGGTTATATGTTGTGATTGTCTTCTTGTATAATGTTTTTGTAGGACTACGATGAAAGTGGTTTAAGAATAGATTTGCCAGTTGTTTTTTTTTTCAGTTGGTGGGGGCATTCGTGTCCCATGGACACATTTTCTTTATTTTCAGTTGTTGGCGATCCAGCATCCATGAATACAAGAAAAGATACACGGACGTAGCGTTGTTCGAGATTAAGCAATGATTTCCCCACAAGGAAATAGTAGAGAGTTTGTCTTATGTGCAGTTACTTCATATCCTTTCGTTGTTTATAGTAAAACAAAGGAATGGAACAACACTTTTATTTTTTATCTACAACCTGGACTTATCATCTTTTCAAATTCAATTACCGAAATGTTTCCCCTTTTAAAGGGGAGACGTGTTTTCCTCCATCACAAACTTTGTGGACACCTCTTCTCTTACATCAAGATTGCATCCAAACAAACCAGGACTGAGGTTTTAATTTTTTCCAACCTATCTCGAGGAAATGGGACCAAAAAGTCGTTCTATTTGGTGTTTGAACATCTTGGACGGTATATTTTGATCAATGTTTCATTGAGTTGGGTTAATTTAACATATTTCGCTTCACTACTGAAGAGAAGGTGAACGTTAAAGACTGTTTGGAATGTGTTAAAGAAATTATTTACACGGCATGCGATAAGTCACTTAGAAAAGTTTCTATGAAAACAACAAAGATAAAGCCTAAAAAGGAAAATAAAAATTGGTTTGATAATGATCTCACAAGAATGAGAATTGAACTTATTAGGAAAGGTGAACTTTATGTGAAGAATCCAAACAACCCAATTGTAAGGGGTTCCTTTTATCAGTTTAGAAAACTGTATAGACGTGCATGTACAATAAAAGATTTCAGGAAAGATATTATAAACAAACTTGACACACTACATGAAAAAAATCCCAGCGCATACTGGGAGCTTTTAGATGAATTGAAGATCGATTCTAAACGAGTCGATCCATGTGAACAGGTGAATCCAAGTAACTGGGTTAAACATTTCAAGGAGCTTTTTTCTGTGAAATCACAGTTCTCTAGCCAAAATAAAACTTTCATGGATCTTTTAAATCAAATTGACCCAGAAAAAACATTTTCGGAATTAGATTTTTGTATTACTGAAAAGGAAATTGTAAATTCAATTCGTGCATTGAAAAATAATAAATTTGCAGGTCTTGATGGAATAAAAAATGACGACCCTGTAAGTCTAGGTGAGACAAATTTAAATTGTTTATTATATGCAGATGATTTGATACTTTTGTCAACAACTGCTAATGGTTTATAGAGAAGTATTTATAAGGTATCAGTCTAATGTGAAAAAAATGGCTTGGTTGTAAATGTACAAAAGACAAAAGTTATAGTCTTTTCAGAAAGTCGTAGAAATGTAGAGTATCCATTTTATTACAGAATTGCAAGAATTCAACATGTATCATCTTAAAATACCTCGGTTTAGTATTTTCATCATGTGGATCTTTTTCAAATTGTCAGAGTGATTTATATAAGCGTCCTCTGAAGGCCTATTTTAAATTGATTAAAACGTTTGGAAATTTTAGACCTGGTGTAAATACGCTTTTACATTTATTTGATTCAACTATCAAGCCGATTCTTTTATATGGAAGTAAAGTTTGGGGAACAATTAAGAACTCAGGAAAATATAACTGTAATTTGAATGCCATTGTTGGTGATTTATATTGTGATAAATTACAAGTAAAATTTTTGAAATATATAACTGGTGTTCATAAAAAAGCCTCCAATATTGCAATTATGAGTGAAGTAGGGAGGTATCCCATACAACTTGATATAGCTGTGAATATTTTGAAATATTACCAAAGACTTCAGTCTACAAAACCAGATCAGTTGTTGTATTCTGCTTACCAAGAAATTCAGCATTCAAGCAATTCGTGGAAATCTAGCGTAGATCTTCTTCTGAATACTTTAAACATAACTGACATAACTTCATTAAACAATGATTTTATAAATAAGTTGAAAAAGAAACTTATTGAGAAATATCACAGTAATTTGAAAAGTGAACTTGAATATAGTAATAAAAATCAGACAGGTAAATTAAGACTTTCTTCATCTTTTAAAAATTGTTTTGGGAGAGAATCATATTTTTCGGTTATTGATAATTTTGATGTAAGAAAATGTTTTACAGCTTTTAGAATTAGTGCCCATAATTTAGAAATTGAAACTGGTAGATACAAACAAGTTGAATTAAAAGATCGAAAATGTAAGATTTGTACATCTGGAAATGTAGAAGATGAGTTACATGTTCTGTTTCACTGTTCAAAATATGATATTCAACGTAAATATTTTGAAACTAATTTAAATACCTTTAATATAAATTATGAAAATATGTCAAATCATCATAAACTTGAATGGTTGATGAGCAATGAAGATCCATGGGTAATCAGTATATTTTCCACATATGTATACCAATGTTTTAAGTTACGATCTAGCATTGCTTCTGTAAATAATTTCAGTATATCTTCATGATTTTGTAAATGATTTACTCTGTAATGTTCAATTTCATTGATTGTTTTTTTTTTATTGTGAATATATGTTAGAGATGACCCATGATTGGATTAACAAAACTATTGTATTGTATTGTATTGTATTTGATGGTATAATCTTGATTTATTATGTCGACAGATTTGAGGTAGAAATTCCCGTTTTTGAGCAACAAAAGACAAAAGGGGTTGTAGTCCATGGGCTGGAATACCCCCGTGCACCGCCACTTCCCAACCCCACCCATTTTTTAAGTCCGCTTACAGCCCCTCTTCAAAATAAAACATGTTAACACGAGCATTACTGCACGCACTGGTGGAACAGGGCCCATTTTTAGACCCACCTACCGAAATTTTTTGAAAATTTCGTTTTTCGTTCAAGTTTTACTTTCAGTTGATTCAAAATGTTGACCAAATGCTTCCCAGTTATAAACACAATGTATCAAATTATTGCTTGTTGTAAGAGCTTTACAAAGAAGACAAATTTTTACAATTTACATGACCAATACATTCCATAGCGTCATCAAACGAACACCTACCCCTATGAAATATTTACGAAAATTTTGATATTTTCATTGAAATTGCGTAAGTTTGAAGGTCTAAAGAAACCGAAGTGCATCTCGATTTCCAATTCTAAAAATTGTTTTTAGTTTTTCAATCTATTTTCTTGGATATAAAACATGTTAAACATAATGTTAACATATTTTTAATGACCAAAGTTTTGTTTTCAAATAGACCAAATAAATGGATCTTTAAATATTTCCGATTTTGACTAATATAAGTTTTGTCATTCTTTTGCCTAATATTACTTTATAGTAAACAAATATCATTTAAAGTAGGATCAAATGAAAGCTTATTATATTTGCTTTACAACTATTACAAATAATGGCCATACTTATGTAATATAAACATCACACATCAATAACACTTACCCCTACCCCAACACATTCACTGTAAAATTGTCAATTTTTTGTCTGTGTGCGCATAAAAATAACCAGAACACGCAAAATGTGCGTTGTATATGACAATGTTGCATAAATTATATCATGATTTCGTATTTTAACAGCCATTTGATGACTTAAACTCAATATTTTGACTGAAACAACGGCAGTGGAATACTGAAGGAACAAGAGAAGCGAAGACCACAAAAATCGAAATCCAAAGACATGGCAAAAACGGCAACCAGAGAAAAACAAAGACAGAAAGGACGTGAGACATGTACAATGTACGGAAATAAAAAGACGACACCAAAAAACTAAGGCACTCATAGTGTGAACTCCCATGAAAACCGGGAGTGAAATCAGGTGCTCCGGAAGGGTAAGCATGTCCTGCTTCACTACCAACACCCGTCACACGATCAGTGAGGTATATATCGTTTTGAAAGTTCTGATTTGAGGTTGATTGGAATTACAATTTTCTAACCCTTTGACAAAACCAATAAAAATCCATGGTACGTGTTACTACTCTAACTCCAAAACAGTACCAAGGTAATAATTTGAAAAGCTGTTGTAAGTCTCTTGTGTATTCAATCATTAACCAGGACAAACCAGTAGCACGAGCATCACCAAAGAAGACAAAACTAAAATTTAACAGTATGATATTCAAGACAACACAAAAAACTAAAACCACTGACAGTGTGAACTCCCATAAAAACCGAGAGTGACATCAGGTGCTCCGGAAGGGTTAGCATGTCCTGCTCCGCTAGCGGCACTCGTCACACTATCAGTGAGTCAATCCAGGGTTGAGCCAAACTGGTTATGTCAAATCCGTGAAGACGTGAAATCTAGCTGAAAATGTCCGTTTTCATTTGGGACACAGACACGTCATATCTGTGAAAGATATATGGTCACGGCCATAAAATTTCTGAAGGGATGAAAGCAACAAAGGCTGAACAAATCCCTGATTAAGCAACTTTTGGGACAGTGTTTTTGCTCTATTAAAAATCACTTTATAAACTACATGTGCGACAGTAACGAATCAAGTGTGAAATAGGTATGTGTACTGCTGCTCAGAAAGGGAAACTTCACAATTGGGAAGTTAAAATAGTCACGTTTGTCATATAGCTTAGATTTCAAACGTCCATCTTCTTCAATGTATATAAACAGATCTATAAGTACGAAGCTGAAGTAGGTGTGTCGGTAGTCTCTTTAATTTCAAGCTCATTTGGATAGATCTGGTGTAAATATTCCTTGAATTTTGGATTATTAAGAGAAAGTACATCGTCTATGTAGTGGAAGTTGAAATTAAAGGACTGGGCTAAATGTTTTTTTTTCCTGTGTTAGCCCTTGTAAAAACTTGGCCTTATACGAGAAAAGCGGCGTGCAGTTAGTTCCTATGGAAATCCCGATTTTCTGTTGAAAAATGCGACCTCCAAATTCGACAAAAATATTATCTATTAAAAATCCAACATCTTGATTACGTCATTCTCCGTGTACTCCTTGTTTGACTCAGTGTGGTTCTTTACAAAATATGTTTTGTCTTTCCCTACTACTAAGTAAATGTATCTGCGTTCTCCGTTTTTAGTGCAGAAACATTGATTTATCAAATCAGAAATTATTGTTTTCAATTTATTGTGTGGCAAGGTAGTATAAAGAGTAGAAAAATCAAAAGTTGTAGCTGTTCAAGAAGATCTTAAGAATTTTTTAGAATCCACATCTAATTGACGCTGCTCGTGGAGTAGAATTTATCGCAGTAACTTTTCAGGCCATCTCTGACTGTGGTCTTTGACTGAAATTGATGAAAAATGGGAATTTTCAACATTTCAGATTTGCCCAAATTTCACTGTTAAATCGTTATATATGCCAAATCTGGAGGATATATCTGCAGATATGCCAATTAGTTAATCTTTGCGATACATAAGTTGTCTATAAACATTGTTAAGAAAAAGTGTTTGATGTTACTCAAAATACCGAAAATCTTACCCCTACCCCAACAAATTTTCCAAATCTATGTTCGCAACAAATTAACTCAAACACGCAACATTTGTGTTGAATATGACAATGTTGCATTAATTACATCACGATTTGGTAATTTAACAGCCATTTGTTGACTTAAACTTAACATTGTTTCCGAAATTGATGAAAAATGGGATTTTTCATCATTTCAGATTTGACCAAAGTTCACTGTTAACCCGTTATATATGGTAATTCTAGATGATATATCTGCAGATATTGCAATTAATTGTTCTAAGCAATACATGACATGTCTTTAAACAGTGTTTAGAATATCAAGGGTAGATTAATGTGACTCTGAATACATAGAATCTTACCCCTACTCAAACAAATTTTCCCTAAAATTGTCAATTTTTTGTCTATGTTCGCATAAACATAACCAGAACACGCAAAATGAGTGTTATATATATGACAATATTGCATGAATTACATCATGATTTGGTATTTTAACAGCCATTTGTTGACTTGAACTCAATATTTGGCCCAAACTAATGAAAAATGGGAATTTTCAACATTTCAAATTTGTCCAGAGTTCATTGTTAAATCATAATATATGTCAAATCTGGAGGATTCATCTGCAAATATGCCATTTAATTGTTCTAAGCGATACATTAGTTGTCTTAAAACACTGTTTAGGAAAACAAGGAGTGTTTAATGTGACTCTAAATACCGAAAAACTTACCCCTACCCCAACAAATTTTCCCTGTAATAGTCAATGTTTTTACTATATTCGCATAAAAATAACCAAAAACACTACTTAAATGATGTTCTGTATGTCAGCTTTAGTGAAATACACACTAGAATTCCAATTAAGCATTATTTTTTTTTTATCCTTTAGAGACTGTATATTTCATATCCTCTTAATTTTTAGGAGGAGGGGTGCTAATTTTGACATTTCTGAAACTACAATACGTCTGAAACTAAAATGTTTGCACACGATTTGTTGCTTACATAACATAAATCATTATTACATCGGCTATTATTTATTCATTTATTCAGAGTTTTACGACCATAAAGTCAGAAAGTCGAAATTGTGAAAAAATCTTAAATTCCGAAATTCCCATTTTCAAAAATTTTATACCGAAAATCAAACTTTTATGATTTTATTTTTCAGCATTGTATCACAACTGATAAGTAAGCATAAAAACTAGATCAAATGACGAGGGTTATTTATCTGAAAGGAATTGACAGCCTAAAATTAACTTTTCTCAACTTTTTTGCAAGGGGAGGGGTACATTTTTTGTACCCCCAGATCATAAAAATTGCGCAAAATGCCGAAACTTGAGCTCATTGTAAAGGATATTAAAGTATCTTTAATTTTGTGCCAAATGTCAGTACATATTACTTATCATTAAATTAATTATGGAGCTCAAAAGATTAAACTTGGGTTGAAACGAAAACACAAGAATTTTTCGTGGTGTACTATAAAAGTGGCCCTATACTGTCTATGCGTGCAGGTTATGTTCGTGTTGACATACTTTATTTTGAAGAGGGGATATAGGAGGACTGAAAAAATCGGTTTAGATGGGAAGTGGGGGGGGGGGTGCACGGAAGTGATTTCAGCCCATGGCCTAGTAAAATGGGCAAGCTATTATGTTTTGAAGAGATATTGTTACATTTCTTATCCTGTTTGTTTCTTAAAACATGTTCCATAAAAGAATAAAATTGATCTGAACATTTCAAAAAAGATGCCAAAAGGTTTCAGAAATAGGAGCACAGAGTTAAAATTTGGGGTTTTTTATTAGCTAATTTGACCTGTCATCCCGTTTTACCCTCCGTCTTTTACTTTTTTAAATAAAAAGTCTTCCTCTCTAAAACCATTTAGATAATTTTAAGCAGGCACAGTCTGAGAAATCACCTGGGTATTTTGTTTCAAAAATGAGTCCAAGGACCAGATACTTTAGGGCCGTACATACATTTAAATAGGAGTATATTTCGATTTTTTTTCGTGGGGGTAAAAAACTTTTACGTATGATGGGGAATAAAACGATCAGCATTATCAGATATACCTACCATGCAATGTTGAAGAAAATAAGATAACTCATTTGTAGTTATCACCCTAGTCTCTGGAATGTTTCAAAAAAATTAATTTATATTCTTTTACAAAGCATCCATAGCAAAAAGGGATCAAGTTCAAATTGCAAAAATGCATATCAAGGTCTTCGTACCTAGAAATTCTAAGTAAGCGTAAATAACCATATAAAAGATCTTTTCTGGTCCATTTGAAAATAAACTTTGTCCCAATAGTCCTTGAATGGTCTCCTTAAAATAATATATCTGAAAGGTCGTGTCTCATTCAAACAAGGAACTTTAATTCTACATTGAAAGCTATGGAAAAAACATATGAGAAGGTATCCTTTGAAACTACTTACCCAGTTAAAAAAAGCTTGTTCAAAACTGTCGTTTTGAAAAGTAAATCTGAAAAGTCCACATAAATTCAAGATGGCTGACAGCGAGAAACATTATATTGAACACTTTGGAAAAGCATTCTATGATCTCTTATAAAGTCAAGAAGCCAATCTATTATTACTGTAATTGTAATTGTATTGTATTTGGGAGAAGACTTTTATAAGTTGCAATAATTAACAAATACCGAAGTTACTTGAATAACTTGTGTCTGATTCCCTTTGCATTTTGTGAGCAAAATAATTATGTTTCAATCAAAGCCAATCGGAACCAACTTGGTTACATTAGCCTTTGGGTGGTCTCCTTTAAAATGTATCCGGTAAGTCAACACCTAATCCCATACGTCAACCAGTGAGGAACTTAAATATTTCATATTGAACGCTTCACGGACAGTGTACATGTATTAATTAAAGCAAAAATATTTATGGTATGCTGAGCAGACAAAGTTGTGTCTCTTTTGGTGCCGACCTATTATACACAGGTGTCCGATGAGTTTGGATTATTCCTTCGTTCGTATGAAGTCAGGTTAGTTCAAGAAGGGCTAACATAGTACCCAATCACATTATTTCAATTTCGATTTTATGAATAAAATCATAATGTAAATTTGTTCTCTGCACATGGCTATGCATTGTGACAACTTGCACATGATTTTCTACCCAATTTAACGATTGCCATTATCTAATATACCAATACATGTATGAACTCGAAACTAAAGATACCAAGGACACAATGACCAGCATAACACCAGGGCTAGCTCATCTGTAATACTTTTCACGTTTGGTTTCAAAACTTTACGAAACTTCTGCAACAGTGAAATTCCTGTTTCTTGGCAGCACTCTCCCCAATATTACTTTTGTAATCAAATTGGCTCCCGCGTCCGTCGTTCGCCCCTCGTCCGTCCGTCGTAAACTTTTCACTTAAAAATCTTCTCTGAAACCATCGGCCGATTGGAACAAAACTTGATCACAACAGTACTTGCATGGTCCCCTTTGAAAAATTTAACCGACAGCCAACTACTTCGTCCTGCGTGAAGGGTTGGCACGCACAGAATTACCTCATTCATGGACTCAATGGTTTTGTGAGTATTGAACCTGCTTTGTGTATTAATCGGACAAAAAGACAAAATTTTCATTCTCAGTTGCACAAACAACGGACTAAACGCAAAAATATCGGACATTAAGTATGATTTTCGGACAAAAGCAAATCGGACAGAAAGCGTCGGACTAAACGCAAAAGTTTCCGTCAAAAAGCAAAATTTTCGGACAAAAAGCAAAATCGGACAAAGAGCAAATTTGGGACAAAAAGCACTCTATCAAATGATATATTGAATACTTTGTAAAATGCTCAGTGCTTCTGTGCCAAAGGATCTACATAGCTATTTTTGTAGCTTGAGATGGCTATCTGTCTATATGTTGTTTTAAGAAAAATGATGGTTGTAATTAACTTCAATAGGCATCGTACATTGAAATCCACATGAAGAAAATAATAGTATCAGTGGCCAAAGATATTACTTCAACTGTCAAACTTAACGATGGAGTCAGCATGCCTATGTTTGGTTTAGGTATGTATTTATCATCTGAAGGACGTGGAGGTCAGGCCGAGAGGGCAGTACAGCATGCCTTATCTAAAGGGTACCGACTGATAGATACAGCAGAGAAGTATGGGTGAGTGTTGTGTTAGGAAAATTTATGCAATAAGACATTGATATATTCATTTTTACTGTTAGAGCTTCTAATCAGCTTCTTTTATGGGATAGAAGTAAAAGGTTTTTAGTGTTTGTATTGTCTTGCACTAATAGTATATTTTGAGACTGTATCTATATTTTATAGGAGCAACGCTGGTTTTATACTAGATAATGCTATATTTGGTAGGAGCAAGGTTTTTACGAGATAATTCTATATTTTATAGGAACAAAACTGGTTTAATACTAGATAGTGCCATATTTGGTAGGAACAAGGCTGCTTAAGAGATAATTCTTGATTTTATAGGAACGAGATTGGTTTTATACTAGATAATGCTATATATATGGTAGAAACAAGGCTGTTTACGAGATAATTTTATTACCTAATCGTATTGTTTTATATGTTTTATTCAGTATTTTTTATTTTGAACTATTTGAAGATTGTTACAATTAAGTGTTCTATTGCTTCGTATGTTCTATTTCATGGCTACTGTGATTGGTCCAAATGATTTCATCATGAATATTCATTACCGTTCTATTTCCTGGCTAATGTTGTTGGTCAAAACGACGTTGATTTTAGTGAAATGGATTTTTTTTGCGCTGACACATTTGATGGAATTTATTTGTAATAAACGACCTCAAATTATTGATAATGAGTGAAATGCTACAAGACGCACTGAACACAAAAAATCTGCTAGATTTCTGACTGGCAGAACTAATTACTTTGGTTTTGAAAATGTGTAAAGCAAATGCACATTCATTAACATTATAAAACAACGGCAGTAGAATACCGAAGGAACAAAGGGGTAAAATTCACAAAAATCGAAGTCCAAAGACAGGGCAAAAACGAGAACACAGAAAACAATGACGTTAGACACAAAAACAATGACGCCAGACCGACACAAAGCACAGAACCAGAAACCACAACATTCAGAACAAAGGCACTCACAGTGTGAACTCCAGTGAAACTGAGAGTGACATCAGGTGCTCCGGAAGGGTAAGCATGTCCTGCTCTGTTAACAGCACCCGTCACACAGTAAGTGAGGAAAATATGTTTTTGAAAGGTCTGTTAGGTAGCTGATTGGTTATTGTCATTTGCTTACCTCGAGACAAAACCAATTAAAAATCATGGTACGTGTCACTTCTCTAACCCTCAAACAGTACCAAGTTAAATTTTGAAAAGCTTTTGTAAGAAACATTAATGAGTATTCGAACATGGACAAGGACAGATCGGTACCACAAACATAATTTACGAAGACAAAACTAAAATATTACAAGACAATACAAAAAAAAAAACTAAAGCACTCACAGTGTGAACTCCCATAAAAGCCGAGAGCGACATCAGGTGGTCCGGAAGGGTAAGCATGTCCTGCTCTGTTAACAGCACCCGTCACACTGTGGGTGATTCAATCCGGGAAAATGTCAAAGTCGGTAGTCAAATCCGGGAAGACGTGAATCTAGCTGAAAATGTCCACTTTCATTTGCGATACTGACACGTCATATCTTTCAATGATGCTATGGTGACGGCCATAGAATTTCTTGAGGGATGAAATTGGGAATAAGGTTGAACAAATCCCTGACTAAGCAGCTTTTGGGACAGTGTTTTTGCTCTGTTCAAAAAATCACTGTACAAACTACAAGCTCGACAGTAACGAATCAACTGTGAAATGTACACTCCATAGGCTGGAGAGGTAGGTATATTGCTGCCAAGAAAGGGAAAGTTCACAATGGGGAAATCAAAATCATCACGCTTGTCATATAGCTTAGATTTCAAACGTCCATCTTCGTCAATATACAATAAAAGATCTAGGTACGAAGCTGAAGTAGGTGTTTCAGTTGTTTCTTTATAAAATGATTCAACATGAAAGCATAATATATCATTTTGCACATTTTCAGATATAAAAAATGTAAATTTAAAAAAATACAATAATATTTGTCCAGATTTACTTAGCTTTTTTGCTGCAAATGATCATTTGTGTATCAGAATAATAATTTAAGTAAAATAACTTGCAGTGAATTTGAGTTTTGCAAACGGCCATTTCCAACTTATTTTTCTTCTGTGCAGATTAGGTAATAAAACAGTTATTTAACATGTTTAATGTGTAGTCAGACAATAGCTCAGAATTATTTTCCCTCTGTAATGGAAACAGCTCAGTGTTCTCGGGAAAATATTCTGGTCCATTGCCTGGCTACACATTAAATAACTGTATACTATATTTTGTAGGAACGATGCTGGTTTTATACCAGATAATGCTATATTTGGTAGGAACAAGGCTGTTTACGAGATAATTCTATATTTAAAAGGAAAAAGGCTGGTTTTATACTAGATAATGCTATATTTGGTAGGAACAAGGTTGTTTACGAGCTAATTTTATATTTTATAGGAACGAGTCTGCTTTTATACTGGATAATGCAATATTTGGTAGGAACAAGGCTGTTTACGAGATAATTCTATATTTCATAGGAACGAGGCTTTATACGAGTTAATGCTATAAATTCTATAGGAACGAGGCTGGTTATGCTATATTTGGTAGGAACAAGGTTGTTTACGAGATAATTTTTTGTTTTATAGGAACGAAGCTGGTTTATACTAGATAATGCTATAGTTGGTAGAAACAAGGCTGTTTACGAGATAATTCTATATTTTATAGGAACGAGGCTTTATACGAGTTAATGCTATAAAATCTCTAGGAACGAGTCTGGTTATGCTATATTTGGTAAGAACAAGGTTGTTTACGAGATAATTTTATATTTTATAGGAACGAGGCTGGTTTTATACTGGATATCATACTATATTTGGTAGGAACAAGGCTGTTCACGAGATAACGCTATGTTTTGTAGGAACATATTCAAGGCGTATACGAGTTAAAGCTATATTTGGTAGGAACAAGGCTGTTTACGAGATAAGTTTATATTTCATAGGAACGAAGCTGGTTTTATACTAGATAATAGTATATTTGGTAGGAATAAGGCTGTTCACGAGATAATGCTATATTTTGTAGGAACGAGGCTGATGTTGGTAGAGGTATAAAACAATCTAACGTAAAGAAAGAGGATGTTTTTGTTGTCACAAAACTCTGGGGTAATGGATATCAGCGTTGCAAGAAAATATTCAATGAGAGTTTAAAAAGGTAATTTATAAGTTTAATTTCAAATAAAGTATGTAAAAATGATCAACTTAAAACTAGATATCGATTGAAGATAAGTGCAAATTGCACATAAGTGAAGACTATATAGAGGATGATTTAATACAAATAGAGAACACCAAGTCTGTATGATTGCGAGACAAGTGTAATGACAAGTGCAATGAAAATAATTTGAAGAATTCATTTCGGTTTCATAAACCTATATCTAATCCATTCTTTCATGAATGGTAAATCATAGAGACATACAAGGCCATGCTAGAGTTGTATTTTTAGCTAACCTGGCAATAGGTAGTGTGAGCTTTTTTCATCAATTGGCGTCCGTCGTCTGTCGTCCGTCTGTCCGTCGTAACCTTCTCATTCTAAGATCGATTCCTCTGAAACTGAAGGGCAAATTAAAACCAAACTTGATCACATTGGTCTTTGATTTGTCCCCTTTTAGATATGTAACGGAAAGTCCGCACCTCATCTAAGATTGCCATCAGCGGAAAACTTAGTTTAAAAATTTGCCCTTTATATAAAAATCTTCTCGTCTGAAACTACTTGCCAAATTTGAACAAAACTTGGTCACTATAGTCCTTAGTTAGTCCCCTTTAATAATATGTCTGGTAAATCAGCATCATAACCAAGATCGCCACCAGCTGGAAACATAGTTTTACTTTATAGCATATGGGAAAGCATTAAAAGATCTTTTCCTCTAAAGCAAGAAAGCAATAGGATCCAAACTTTTTTCACAATGGTCCTCGGGTAGTTCCTATTAAAAGTGTGTCCTTCAAATGTGCACCACACTCAAGATGACCGCCAATGAGGAACTTATTTTAGCATTGGACCCTATTGGTAAGCATTCAAAAATCTGAAACGACTAGGCCATTTGGATTCAATCTTAATCAAAATAGTTGTTTGGTGATTGCCTAAAGAAAGTATATCCAGCAAGTCTGCACCTTATCCAAGATGGCAACCACCGCGGAACTAAGTATTACATCGGAGTATATTCAAATAACTAAATACCGAAGTTACTGTGAATTTACATTCTGCATATGCGCATTTCGACAACTAATGTCTCATCAGTGTAGATAAAATCTAAACGTTTGGAAGACCAGAAACTCAAAGGATGTTTAAAAACTGATAGAGAACAAGTAACCAATATCATCAAAGGTCTTCTCTGAACTACTTAGCCAAATCAAACCAGACTTGGTCCAAATAATCCTGAGTTGGTCCCGTTTGAAAATAGTTATTGGCATCACAACTAAGATGGCCCCAACAGGGAACATAAATTAACAGAGGACCCTATGGGAAAACATCCAAAGATCTCCTCTGAGAGTGCTTGACCGATAAGAACCAAACTTTGGCACATTGGTCCTTAGATGGTCCAATGCAAGAAAGGTGACAGCAGCTCTGCACCCTATCCATAGCTGCCAGCGGGTTACTTGATTTAACTTTGGATCATATAACATCAAGTTCAAATGATATTAATAAACTTAAAAATAATACACTTAAGCATTTGAATTACTTTGACTGTCTATGTCGGTCATTGTCCTGGTGAGCGATACAGGCTCTTCAGAGCCGCTTGTTTATATATTTCATATAATTTGTAGATTAGACGTTGGTTACATCGACCTCTATCTGATACACTCTCCTATGAGTGGTAAAATAATTGAAACATACAAAGCCATGCTAGAGTTGTATTTCACCCAATAAGTGTTTTATATATTTTTAGATTAGATGCTGGTTACATTGATCTCTATCTGATACACTCTCCTATGAGTGGTAAAATCATAGAAACATACAAAGCCATGCTAGAGTTGAAAGAAGAAGGCCTAGTCAGGTAAGCATATAACACATATAAGCTTTGTTTCTTTTAACACAAAGAAAAATTTGATTGTAGGTATACATACATGAGTGTTGTCAAAGATAGCAGTATCTATAATTCCATATAATGTTCCCTATTGTCATTTTAACAATGCTCGTTTCATCAATGCAGATAATATCCGGTAATTAAAAAAAATACATTTTCAAGTGACATAACTGAAGCACCACTTCAATCTGTAAGCCGGGAACTGAAAGTGGTCAGAGAAACCTATGTATATTTGGTCGAAAGCTTTTATTCAGGAAGCTTTGGGATGGGTGGTTGACGTATGCACAAACACCTATCGTAATTACATAAGTTACCAAAACTTCGTTTGGAAACGACAAAACTTAGGTTTTTTTCATTTGAAAATTACGAAATAGATAAAATTTAATAATAAATAAATAAAATAAATAAATGAATAAATAACAAATGTATTTCTTAGACTCAAGCCTTCTAATTCTTTTCTTTTTAGGATTGTATTTCGGGATTATTGGATTTCAGGGGAAATATCAAAAACCTTTTTTTGATAATTTGATTGCCATTTTAAACGACATTCTAGAATATATTTGGTTATTTGTTCTCTATCAGTTTTGAACATCTTTGAGTTTATGGTCTTCCAAACATGAAAAAGAAAGGCAATTGGATAAATGTCAAGGAGACAACATCCCATATCCAGGTTCAAAACGTTTAGATTTTATCTGCACTGAAGAGACATAAGTTGTCGAAATGCGCATATGCAGAAAATAAATTTACAGTAACTTCGGTATTTTATTATTTACTAAAATTACCCTACTTACAGTAAAGGATGACTTATTTCTTTTGCATAAAGCTCATGATTCCTTGATTCCCGGTACCCCCATAAGTAGCCTCAGATTTGTCTGTCAAACGTCCTCCAAATACCAAAAGAAGGAGAATTCCCAGAAACTGTCGGACATTGTTTCGAATAAAATGTAATAATAATATAGAAGTGTAAATTTAAATACGCAGAGACCTATAAAAATCCAATAACTGTATCGGTCGCGATACCCTCATCTCAAATATAATTGGATATTTTAGGTCCGTGGGAGTTTCAAACTTCGGAATACAACATTTAGAAGGGATAAAAGATGCCGGTTTGCCAACACCATCTATCAACCAGATTGAACTCCACCCTTGGCAACGGAAACCGGATGTAGTAAAGTACTGTTTAGAAAATGGTATCACTGTGATGGGTCATGCTCCTTTGGTCAAAGGTCAAAGGTTCAATGATAAAACACTGAATGTAATTGCAAGCAAGTAAGTAAAATTATTTTAGAATGTACATGTACGACAAAAAGGAAAAAATACTTTTTCCCCTCAAAAGTACTTGTGCTATATTTTGCTTTCCATTCCAGCCTATCTGAATCAAAAAAGGTAGAGCGGTCAGTTGCTAATGCCATAAATCACGGACAAAGTGAAAGAAAAACTATTAGAAAAACCAGAGGGTCTATTTAATAATCATATGTTCTTTGAAACTGACATTTATGGACAAGTCAAACTCGAATATATAACAAACACGATATTTACCATTCCTGTTCCGATACATAATTGTAGATGACCTTCCAAATTTGAAAAAAAATGCCAAAACACGTATATTATAAACCAGGAAACTACTTCTTCAAAGAAACGAGGGATCTAACTTAAAAAAAAACTGACACTTCGCATCACTGTACAGCTTGCTACCCTTGCAACCACGGTTTTGTTTGTCCAATGAAATAATCTCATCACCGGAGTGTAAAATTGCAGGGACTCCACCTATTAAAAACTTGGTGTCTGAGATTTGCCTGTTGCACTTTTAACAATGTTTGTTATTATGCATGTAAGTAATATAAAAAAATACGAGAAAAATGCTCGTATGTGAACCGTCGTACACCGGGAAGACAAGAAAAGACAATCTAATTTGCACAAAAGAATTAACTTAAGACGATGACAAAATCGAACACAAAGATACAAAGACATCCCATAAGTACGACACATTTAAGAAAATGGGTACACGCATAAAAATGACAAACATGGACCAAATTAAACTAAAACCATGCATGAGATCGTATTAAGCGGTATAGTAAGCTATTCTGCTTCTTATAAACATCAGGTGTGTTGGACATACTATGTAGTAGCCTATCTGTCAATGAGGACACCGTGAATCTTCTGTAGTGATGACTTCAAGTTATGGGTAACACACCCTTGCTTTAGTAGCCTATTTGTCTATGAGGACACCGTGAATCTTCAGTAGTGATGACTTCAAGTTATGGGTAACACACCCTTGCTTTAGTAGCCTATCTGTCAATGAGGACACCGTGAATCTTCTGTAGTGATGACTTCAAGTTATGGGTAACACATCCTTGCTTTAGTAGCCTATCTTTCTATGAGGACACCGTGAATTTTCTGTAGTGATGACTTCAAGTTATGGGTAACACAGCCTATCTGTCAATGAGGACACCGTGAATCTTCTGTAGTGATGACTTCAAGTTATGGGTATCACACCCTTGCTTTAGTAGCCTATTTGTGAATGAAGACACCGTGAATCTTCTGTAGTGATAACTTCAAGTTATTGGTAACACACCCTTGGTTTAGTAGCCTATCTGTCAATGAGGACACCGTGAATCTTCTGAAGTGATGACTTCAAGTTATTGGTAACACATCCTTGCTTGAGTAGCCTATCTGTCAATGAGGACACCGTGAATCTTCTGTAGTGATGACTTCAAGTTATGGGTAACACATCCTTGCTTTAGTAGCCTATCTTTCTATGAGGACACCGTGAATCTTCTGTAGTGATGACTTCAAGTTATGGGTAACACAGCCTATCTGTCAATGAGGACACCGTGAATCTTCTGAAGTGATGACTTCAAGTTATTGGTAACACACCCTTGCTTTAGAAGCCTATCTGTCAATGAGGAAACCGTGAATCCTCTGAATTGATGACTTCAAGTTATGGGTAACACTCCCTTGCTTTAGTAGCCTATCTGTCAATGAGGACACCGTAAATCTTCTGAATTGATGACTTCAAGTTATGGGTAACACTCCCTTGCTTTAGTAGCCTATCTGTCAATGAGGACACCGTAAATCTTCTGAAATGATGACTTCAAGTTATTGGTAACACACCCTTGCTTTAGTAGCCTATCTGTCAATGAGGACACCGTGAATCTTCCGAAGTGATGACTTCGAGTTATTGGTAACACTCCCTTGCTTTAGAAGCCTATCTGTCAATGAGGACACCGTGAATCTTCTGTAGTGATGACTTCAAGTTATGGGTAACACAGCCTATCTGTCAATGAGGACACCGTGAATCCTCTGAATTGATGACTTCAAGTTATGGGTAACACTCCCTTGCTTTAGTAGCCTATCTGTCAATGAGGACACCGTGAATCCTCTGAAATGATGACTTCAAGTTATTGGTAACACACCCTTGCTTTAGTAGCCTATCTGTCAATGAGGACACCGTAAATCTTCTGAAATGATGACTTCAAGTTATGGGTAACACACCCTTGCTTTAGTAGCAGGACAATAAAAGATACAAATAGAAATCCAAAAAAAAAAGACAAAGACAAAAGCAACAGAGTTCCTACAAGGAAGTCACTGTATCAGCTACATGCCCTTGAATAATATCAGTATGATATTTTATACAGCTACGAAGATAATGAGAACTAGAGCATCATCAATTTTCAAAAATGCTGATGTGACAAATTACTTGTCCTTTATTCATAACAAAAATGTCGTCGTTCCTACCGATACGGCCACTAATAAAATCATTTTTATTTGCAAAAATAATTCAATTGTTTATCGAAAGAAGTGGGCATTGATAAATCCAATATCTGTATATATCTCCCCTCTTGGTACTCGGTACCAAAATAACATAAATATCCTTACAAACGATACATTTCTGGATCTGCCAAATGTTCTACAAAATGTGTATCTAAGTTGTTAACCTCCCTTTTGACAGCTATAAAAGATGGCCTACAAAACTTTTGTAATACAATGTACTGCTTTTCAAGAAGCGTCGTAAATAAAATGTGGATATTGAAATACAATATCAGAATTCCAATGGGCAGAAACTGTGAACCTTTTCTAGCTGATCTGTTTTTCCACTCTTACGAGGCTGAAGTCATCGAAGGGCTTCTTTAGAATAAAGATTAAAAACTAACTTCCGTTATATAGATGAAATTTTATCACTAAACAACCCTCCCTTTGGTGATTTTCTTCATCTGATCTATCCAAAAGAGTCCGGAAGTAAGAATATAACAGATTTTCCAATAGTCAACTTCCCTTTACGTTGTAGCATAATTCCAACAGTATCGGCATTTGGAGTTTACATCTTCCAGATCAATCGCCTCTCAAGGGCATGTAGTCGATACAGTGTTCTCCTTGATAGGGTCCGGTTGCTCAGAAATCAGAAATAGGCTATCGAAACAAGGGTATGTTACCCATTACTTAAAGTCATCACAAGATGTTTTACGGTCGAAATCGAAATCATATATGTGGGATATCTGTTTTACAGATGACAACAGTTATTTCCCTTTAAAAGCTGAAGATTGTTGTTTCTTCTACTGGATTTGACTGTCGGATTTTACATGTTCAACACGGTGGGCGCCTTATGAAAAGGATGATAATACTTGGAGATAGTTAGGAATATAATAGGATGATGGTATGTACAGGAAAAATTAGAATCATGCAAACAGAGGCATGAAATTAATAATTACAAATGACAAGGGATAATATTTTATGTAGATACTTTCGTTTACAGGTATAACAAATCACCTGCACAAATACTTATCAGATGGAGTGTACAACATGGATTTATAACAATTCCTAAATCTTCAAAAGAAGCAAGGATTGATGAAAATATGGACGTATTTGATTGGGTAATCCGCGAAGAAGACATGATTATTTTGGTATGTATATTAACATGATCTGCTTGCCATGTATAAGTATTTTAATTTCAGCTAGGAAATTAATGTGTTCTGGATATAAGCCAGTATGTTCTTTAACATCAACGGGTGCTGAGGACAGGAGTTGTAGCCACTTTTTTCGTGCTAAACGACGGCATAAGAAAGAACAAAGCTCAAAGAAGATTGCTTAAATCAAACTCAATCCAAAAGTTAATCAAAGCTGAAAAATAACAAACAATAGCATTGAACCCACATTTACTCCGGAATCTTGTTTTTTTAAGCTAGGTCCGCTGCTACTCTAATACGTTTTTATGTCATGAAAACAATTAACACGGAGCTCTTTAAAATGTATACATAATTTATCAAAGTTTACCCTTAGCTCATCAGTGAAAAAAATTATAAGTTTTTTCCCACTCGCCAATTTGATGCGTTAATTTTTTGTATAGTAACAGACCCTCTACAGTGACAAACAATTAATTCGAAAGTCCTGTATTGAATGTATGTCAAGTTGCATATCACAGATTGCATGTTGAATTTGCAATATTAATGCAAGTGCCTCCCTTTTCTAAATTGTTCAGCCTAAGTGTTTCTATGGATTACTTATTCATGAATTTGTTATTGCGGAAAAAGAAAAAAAAATATTGGCAATATTTAGATTTCTCAAATTCTGTTTAAAACTTGGAATATTTGCCTAGTGTGTAGCGCTGTTCAAAGCAAATATAGGCCTTTTTGGTAGATCTATCAGAAAGTGCCTTCCAATTATTATTATTTGATCTGCACTAGAGATATATCATGTAGCAAAGGCCTTCTGCAGAAACTTCTGTATTTATTTATTTGACACGTTTTATGAAACGTGTCACACAGCTTGGTATGAAGAATTGTTCTGATTTGTATATATGTTTGGAGATTGAGTACCATTTTCTATGCGGTATTCTATAAGTATGTAGAGTAAGTAATGACGGTTTTTCTAGAAAATATCAAAAAGCTTTGATATTCTTGATTAAAAATATTCTCATTCTACAAAAACAGTAAAATAAATTTTCTGACACTTCTCTTCATTCTTTTGGAATGACAAAAGACCACTAGCTTCCATTTTGAATACATTTTCTATTTCAATAGATAAAATCGGACGAGACCCAATGGTCAGTTTTAATTCCTATATTATTTTTGATTTATAGCAATGACCTTTCTTTATAAAACCAAAATTATAACACTGATCTTTTTGTGTCATACTGGCGACTTTGTTTAGGCGAAGCACTTATTGTGGTGCTTGCAACTATTTTGCAATGCTGTAATTGTTCAAAGTGTGTAAAGGTCAATTTCATAAAAATGTATACCTTATCTGATGGAACAATGGCCATTAAATCAATAAAGTCAGTTTAAATAAGTCTTTGGTATTTTCATTCATGCAACTTTTTCATGAACTGAACACATAGATTATAATTCTACAAGGATAATTCATATTTAGCTTTACTCCGGAGATTACACAGTATACATAGCTTTGCGCCAGAAAATCCTTGTTTACGAGTTTTCTGTGGGCTTTATGCGGATATATAGAAAATTTCCACAAGGTGCTTTCAAATCGGCATGTTTTATGTCTTGATTAGTTGTTCATCGACTACCAAAACATTTATGATTTTTCAAATACGTTAACAAATCATTACTTTACACATCCTAAAAGTTTTGATGAAACCTGTCACTCGAAACCGTGTATTTTTCTAATGCAAAGTAATTTACTTGTGTGACAAAGAAAAACAACTCGCGAATACGTCCTTATGATACATTTTTTCACTGATTCTTTAGGGCATATTTCTACGTCACTGTGTACATTTTCGTCGTTTAATCACATTGTTTGCTTTAATATACAGCGATCTGCATTTTACTAGACTGTGGGATGAATACTGTTTGACTGTAGGCTTGCTTTACGAGTTTTGAAAGGTTCACTGTGGGAATTATTTACGAGCAATTGAGATATCTTTTATACAAATAATAAAAATCACTGGTTATTTCCTAAACAAAAACGTCATATTAGTGAAATATTCTATCCATGTAAAAAGACAGCAGTTACTACTATTGCAATACGTGTATACAATACATGTTCATGTGAGAATTTCTCATATGAATGCACTTTCAAAATTCAACATTTGCCTTTCTTGATTGGTAACAATCAAATTATTTTTCTGGCTATCTGTATGCAACCTGTCAAATCCGACACATCGTGGTACCATAAAAATGTGTCGGATTATACAGTGTGTCACCTTCGCTAGCCAAGGGTTACGATGCGCTCCTCTCCTCTTCACCCTTGGCAGATCAAGCTGAATATCTGTAGTCTCAAATCCACGTTTTTGATTGGTTGCAGTTAACCTTCGCTGCAGCCGATCAATTTGCTTACATTTAGATTTAAAATATATATCGTAACAATAAAACTTAAAATATGGTATCTAGTAATTTTTTCTGCTTTGCAAAATTTCGACGATTTTTTAATCTTTCTTTACTTTTGAAGGGTTATTTTCTTGTAGTTAAATATTTTGTGAATTATTGTATAATTAAATACAATAAATAATCTTTAATTATTACAATAAATCATACTGAAACTCTTACTTCAAAGGGAGATAATTTGAAACTGATGTTTCACAAATTGTGCCTCAATCCGCCCAGGGTGAAGAGGAGGGAAGCGGATCGTAACCCTTGGCTTGCGAAGATGACAGTATGTCGGAATAATCAGGTTTAAAAACATTTAAAAACTGTTTTGGGGACCAATAAATTACGTCGGATTTGACAGGATGTTGGAATACTCAGGTGTCGGATTAGACAGGTCTCTCTCTCTCTCTCTCTCTCTATATATATATATATATATATATATATTGCCCACATCTCCCGATTTTACTTGCCAAGTTTTCTTACAATCAACACGATGAGTGCCCTGTGAACGTTTATATGTTGCATTGTCTATTGGTAGATTTATCAATTATTGGATGACAGTGTTTGTAAAAGTACTTTGCCTGATGTGTTGTGCTTGTTGACGACACTGCATCTATAACAAAAAAAGATCAATTGATGAAGCATTGTTCAACATTTAGCAAGTGAATTCCGCTCAAAACGGTGCCAGGGGCTGTCTTAACTTGAACTTACAGGAGTGTTTGCTTGCTCTTTGTTGAAGGTCTCATGGTGACTTCAAGGTGAAGAACAACAATGAAAGCGTTCTTTCATTTGCTGAAGCTTTCCATGTATTCATAGGGATTTTGTCCCATGTACATTTACTCCATATCCCTTTATTTGTTCATGTAATATTATCATCACTTAATTGGTCCCTGTACGAAAAAAATCTGTGCGGCATGTCCGCATCACATCAAAGATGGCTGGCATTGACGAACCAAGTTTAACATTTGACCAAATGGAAAGCATTAGGTACAGTGGTCCTTAGATGGTTATCTTCAAAAAAGTTGGCAAAAGGTCTGCATCCCATCCAAAATAGCGACCAGAAAGGAACTTAGTTTAGCTTTCGATCATCAATGTCTATTAACAAACTTGAAAATGACAACTTAAACATTGGATCATTAAAAGTCAATTTTATTCCGTGTATGGCACTCGGTAATTGTCCTTAGTTCTGGATTTGGCTCCCTATTTCGGTATTTGTGGTATTGAGTACTTCTTTTCTGACTGTTTTTTATGTCACTCAAGACGTAGTCGGGGTAATATGTTGTTATTCTACGTTTCTTCTGATTATTATTCTTCTTCTTTTTTTTCTTTCTTCTTCCAATAAATTTTGTCCGAGCGATTATTTTGAAATGGCTGAATGGAATGATTTCAAACTTTGCACAAAGTTGCATCACCATCTGAAGTTATATGATGTGCGTTTAAAATTTTCAAAATGGCCGCCATTTCCAAGATGGCCGCCACTTTACGTTAAAAAATTGGGGATTCTATATCTCAGGAACTGCTTAGAGGAGTTATTTCATATTTGGTATAAATGTTCAGTAAGATGAGAGGAAGGAATCTTTGCGACAAAAATTTTTAAAATGGCTGCCATTTCCAAGATGGCCGCCTTAATACGTAATAAGTTCATTTTGTCCGATTTCAACGAAAATTGATTTCTAGGTAGATTTTGTGGCTTCGATAATATGGAATCATCGAATGGGGAGTCTGGGGTGACATCGGCTATTGCTTGCAATTGCAAATCTAGTTTATTATTACTTTCCATATATTATTTGATTCTAATGCTGCTGATGAGAGGTTACTTCTTGAAACACGTGTACAGCATATACAAATTTTACTGTTCATGGTGCAACTTTGGAATTTTTATATTTTTAAACCATTGGCGTCCCCGAGTGTATTCACAAGTCCAATAGTCAGACTTGTCTGACATGAAAATTTACCTTGCGTTTTATAGAAATTTACTGTCTGTATCAAAATTCTCACCCCTTAAAAATACTACGGCTTCATTCCGTGTATGGAAATCGGTAGAATTCCTTTGTACTGGATTTGGCTCCCTATTTCGGTATTTTTGGTATTGAGTACCCGTTATCCGACTATTTTTTGGATTATTACTTTCCACATTATTTGATTCTAATGCTGCTGATGAGAGGTTACTCCGTGAAATACGTGTACAGCATATCAAAATTTTATTGTCCATGATGCAACTTTGGTATTTTTTATTTTTAAAACGCCATGTATACAGGAATAAAATGAATGGTAATATCGATTTTGAAATGGCCGTATATACAGGAACTAAATGAACTGCAGCATTGGTACTTTTTTTTATACCCCACGCTTTAGCGGGTGGTATTTAGTGATCATGGTGTCCGTTCGTGCGTTGGTGCGTCCGTTCGTCATTCCGTCCACCATAGGGTACATAATTTGTAGTGACAACTCCTCCTAGACCACTTGGTGAAATTAAATGAAACTTTCACAGAAAGTTCAGTACATATTGCAATTGTGCACTAGCTATTTGAAAATTTGATTTGACTTGATTTTTTGGTGATTTTTTTACAACTGGAATCAAATAGGGGAGCGGATGTATGTATTTATGAGCTTTGCTCACAGTTATTAGTTTAGTTTATTTTCACCTTAATCATAACTTAGTAGTAAGTCTTCCACGGAAGACATGTGTCGCCTGTGTAATTACACAAGAAATATTCTAAGTTCCGTCAAACAGGAAGTGGGCATGCCAGAGATCCCAAACTCTTTTACACGGTATATGTCCCCATACTGATACTCCGTGCCAAATTCCAGAAGGTTCGGATACATTGTTCCTGCGAAAAATGCGACAGAAATTATTGTGACGCCGACGTGGACAACGACGCCGACGACAACGCAATACGACGAGATCCTATATCTGTCGTGGGTGATTGAACGCAGGTGACACAATAATGATAAGGGACCGACCATTTAACTTGAAGGGGGGGCTATGGTTTTTTTCTAAAAAAATATTTTGGATCTGATTTTATGTGAAAAAAATATTTTGGCTGCCAAAATGATGAAAAAAAAAATTTCTGAATGAGGCTTTCTGCCCAAAAAAATAATGTTAATTTTGAAAAAAAAAAATATTTTGTTGATACGTGTGCAAAAAATAAATAATTTGTTTCGCGCGAAGCGCGAAAAAAATTTTCTGTCCAGAAAGAAAAAAAAACCATAACCCCCCCCCCCCCCCTTCAGGTTAAATGGTCGGTCCCTAATGGTTTTAAAATAACCGCTGTAACGTTTTGTCATTATGAAGGCCGATAAAAATTCGCACTCAAACAGCGATTTGATATTACATTCTTTTTAAAAATGCTCGATATAGCAATTTTGTTGCCATGATAATATCACAAAACTCGTAAATAATTCCCACAGTCCATGGGAAAGAACACCCACAGAGCTCACTGCTCTACTCCGAAATCATCCCACAGTCTAGTGAAATGCATATCTCAATATTTTAGCGAAAATAATGTAAATTAAATGGCGAAAATGTACACAGTGACGTAGAAATATGCGATAAAGAATTAGTGACAAAACGTATTGTTTTTCATTCCGAAATAAGGACGTATTCGCGAGTTGTTTTTCTTTGTCACACAAGTAAATTACTTTGCGTTAGAAAAATACACGGTTTCGAGTGACAGGTTTCTTCAAAACTTTTAGGATGTGTAAAGTAATGATTTGCTAACGTATTTGCAAAATTGTAAATGTTTTGGTAGTCGATGAACAACTAATCAAGCCATAAAACATGCCGATTTGAAAGCACCTTGTGGAATTTTTCTATATATCCGCATAAAGCCCACAGAAAACTCGTAAACAAGGATTTTCTGGCGCACAGCTATGTATACTGTGGATTAAGAAATGCAAAAATCACAAAAAAAAATAATTCATAGATTATGCCTTTCCAGATCATTTGATATAAATGCTGCTGATGAGAGGTTACTCCTTGAAAGACGTGTACAGCATAACAAAATTTTTACTGTTAATTATGCAACTTTGGTATTTTTGTATTTTTTCTCCCACATTTGATTACTGTTGTTCAATTTGGGGTATTGAGTATTGGATCTACCGAAGAGGGAGTAACACAATTTTTCAAACCATCTAGTGAAATATTGAGGAAATTTGATTGTTGCCATTACGATAAGAATGGCTTTGTAGGTGTTTAATTTTATCCTTTGATTTTTGTTTACCGTCTGAAATTAAATTAGCCCTAGAATATTTATCAAATTTACCAAATATGTATTTTTTCGATGAAGGACAAAAATCATACGATACTAGATTTTCATCAACAGATAATTTATCCTAGTTCAAAAACCGTTCAGTACAGTGGACCAAAAGCGGAATTATATGAAATTAAAAAAGCGAAAACGGCATTTGAATTAAAAAAAAATTCTACAAAATGTTACATTTCTTATCATTTAATATATTTGCTACATCGTATAGTTTTAATGAGTAACTATATTGTTACATATTAATATGTTTTTGTGCTTTTATTATAAACTCTTATATGCTTACACGTTACTCTCCCTTCTAAGGAAGATTTTTATATATTTTTTATTCAAAACATGTTGAATTACGCCCTTCTCTATCGCTTTTACAAATGTACATGATATTCTTACTAAATGAATAGCTAACCGTCGAAAGGCATTAAAAGTTAGTAAAATAAGCAATGACGGGATATGGAGTAAATGTACTTGAGATAGAGTCTCTACAAATACATGGTAAAACGATGCAATGGAACAACACTTTTATTGTTGTTATTCATCTTGAAGTCACCATGATGATGTATGATTTGTATAGTTCAATGACTAATTTAAATGTGATTTTATATCAGAGAAACAGAGTTTGTTTCAAATCGATGAATATTATCCAAGTTTATTTGGTTTCGGTTTCGGTATTAGTTTCGGCTGATGGTGAAAATGTCTAAAAGAAAAAAAGTCTGCATTGTGTATTTTAGTGAACTGCTTTATGGATATTGGGTAACATGGAAGCTTCTTCAATGAATTTTGTTAGATTATCATAGGTATCGATTAAAAGTTTTCATTCTTTAATATAAATTGAGAAATGGGGATTTTGTAAGGTATGGGCTTTAAAACAGATATCTAATCCGGCGAGAAAAAAGGATATAGACCTTGTAGAAAAATCATGTCTGAAATAACAACATGTATTTATAATTTATAATTTTTTTTACAGAACAGTTTTCCAGATAAATCATGCATGAAGATGTAATCAATGTAAGAGTCCATTCACAGGATGAGGATTTTTTTATATTGTTGATTGCCAGAGTTCATGGACAAAGAAAATGGAAAGAAGATCCCTTAAAGAATATTTATAACCGGAAAAGTCTTCAGATTTGATGAAGTTTTAATAACGTTTTGAAATCACTAAACTGTTTTATTGTTTTCATTATCATTTCTTGTGATTTGTTTCTTCGGTATTCTTTGTCGTTGTTTTGTTGTAATATGAGTTTCTGCAAAGCATTTAAATGAGAGCATAAACTCTGTATAGAGTCAGCATCTACTTTTAAGTACACTCGTTCTTCTTTGCACACTTGGGATGGAATTTGTTGTTATTTATTACCACAGGGCCGAGGCCACTGCTGGTGGACTGTTAGTCCCGGAGGATATTCACCAACCCAGTGGACTGTACTTCGGTGTTGGCCAGAAGACCGATTTCATTTGAAAACCTGAAGTATCCAAATTTATGAAAATTTGATAAAACCTACGGAGTACCTCCCTCCTCCATAGCACTGTCCGTAGACGATTTTGGCTTTCCTTTTTAGATCCTACTGAACATTAGATCTCTTATCAGTTCTTACACATATTTCGATTTATTGCCTTCCAAATGTTTTTATTTGATATGCACTGAAGAGACATAAGTTGTCGAAAAGCCCGTATGCGGAAACTAAATTCACAGTAACTTCGGTATTTTGTTAAAAAAAAAAAAAAAATTGCGACTTGGAACAGGTTCCTTGGATTATAATACTTATCTCTGTATCTTGTAAAACGGGTTTACAACCCACTATATATTATTTCGATATGCTTTACTAATATAATTATACTGTCTCATTTGTTGTTTTGTTTACTGTTGGTCTTCAGTTCAATAAGTATACTTACTTTCTTACTTTGTTTTGGTCGAAGTGATAGGCACTCTTTGATTCGCAAGCTGCTTTTGACGCAGATACAAGTTACATTTTTTTTATATTTTTAGGTTAAAGGACTGTTAATTGAATTGTCTGTATATTCCAATTAATTAAAGATATTTTAAAGTGAATATAAATCTACAAACTGTAACTAATATTACTTGTTCTGCTTGAGGAGGTTTGTTCTGATGGAAGACATTATGAATGCTTGGGGACATTCACTAATTCTGTAATATTTAGGAGTTTGAATTTTAATTGTGTATTTTTAAGAAGTGTTTTTTCTTGTCTTGAACTAAAACAAGCCAAGAGAATGGTCTATTCTAAGCATTATCTTCATGCATAAACTATTCTGCCCAAAATACTCAACTCCTAACTTGAATTAGTTCTTCGATTATCTCATTTATACATCAAATACAAAAAATTGACAATTAGTAAATATATGATGTTTGAGTTCACTTGAATGTTATAATCTGACTTTTACAGATTTATTTTAAATATAGTGCGTTTTCATTGTTGTTTCAAGTTGATTGGTTGTTCAACTATTATAAGCATGTCTGCTATGCCTACACTTTATTTCCCTGTAATGAGTCGATATGCAATCTACACAAAGAAATTTGATTTTGATCGACGATCAAATGAAGTGTCAGCTGCACATACGCGAGTAGTGACATCAGCTCCTTACCAAACTAGTCAGTTCCAGTACCAACCTAGGTATTCCATTTTGGGCTACATTTCAGTTTTGAACATCTTCCGAGCCAAAACTGTCCGAAGACCGTCCTAGGATTCGACAACTCGAAAAATCCATACCCACATAATTCAAGTGCAACCCAAGGTGAAAGTGAGTCATGGCGCCTAAAAATTAGATTTTTCATTGATGAGTTGGTACACTTACTGGTACACCGTTCTAAATGTCCATACTAAATTACTAAATATCAAGAAGTAGTGATTTCTAGTTAATGACTAAACTGTAACGAAACATTTAGAAAACTGACAAAAAAAAAAAATAAATAAATAAATAAGAGGGTAAACATAAAGTAGTGGTCCGCCAAAACTGAAATAGCTACTTGGGATATAGAACACCATTTATAATTTGCATTCAGAATTTCAAGTGACTGTGATTAGTAGTTATTTAGAAGAGTGTTACGAAAAATTATCTGAATTATCACTACTGACGGTGTATATTTTGGTACCGACAACTTTCTAATTCTGGGAAATGGTTATTCTGCGAAATTTTGATATTTTTTTCTTTATTTTTGTACATTTGTGTTTTTAAAATTTGTAATTTTTAATATTGGCGTTTCAAAACCCATATTATATTTTGCTATATCAAAATGAAATATGTGTCTGATAATGATGACAGTTTCTATATTCTAATTTAAGTCCTCATGCTAAATTATGTTTCTACTGAATATTTTACTTTATCCATGTTCATAATTTAGAAAAAAAAACGTAATCAATAATAAATACTGCCAACTTTAGATTAATTTCGTATATTATAAACTATCCTACACGATGCACACAAATATCATGAAAATATATCGTCCGGTGACCTCTTTTGACGCGGACCGGAAATAACGCATCAAACTTTATTTGTGACGTACATTACTTCTACGTTAGTAATGACGTCATTAATAATTTTATTCATTGATAACTAATTGCAAATATATTTCAAAATTAAAATGATCTCTAAAGTCTGTCAAACTATATGATAGCAAAAGTACCCCTTTCCTCGTTCTTGCTTCGGTATTCGTTTGCCGATGTAATTTACTAAATTTCATTAAAAAAATACGGTTTTCCTTAACACCAAACACCCACTATCCGTAAAACATTCAGTAAATATCCATTTGGGCGTAAACAGAAAAGCCAAATTGGCTCGGCTCTTCTCATTGATATGGTTTTCGAAAGTCAAAAACCTTTTATTGAAATCCGTCGAGTATATGAGAGAATTTTAATCTAGAGGTAGGGTCTTATCTTATATATATATTTTTTTTCAAGAAACATGCAATTTTTCTGTGCCATGTTTGGTATGTACATGTTCAGTCTTCTGATTCTGTACCTTAAGTGGTAAAAGATATTTGTATTTAAAAAATTGTACAATATTTCTGAACGGTAGTTGTCACGAATTGCACAGAAACATTCTCTGAAAGACCCCAAACCCAATTTGAAATGTTCGATCTGATTGATAACCTACCAGGATAAAACAATACTTGGTAAGTTTGGGACAAAATGGCACTATGATTAAAAGTTTTCAAACAAAAAAGCTTTGCCATGATCTTAAATATTTGTATGCAGTTATAGCCATTGGTCATCAGATTTTGAGATGTATCTATATAGTTTATTAAATTTCTAAGCGAGAATGAGTTTCTACAGGGTTTCCCTAAATGCTTCATTTCAATTCCTTTTGGTGGCGGTGATCAGGGTTCGGTAAAATGGTCTGAATTTTTTTCTTTGAACACCACAAAGTCTGGATGTAAATCGATTTATGATGTTGTATTTTAACAAGAAAACGGCATATAACATAACCAGTGTTGGTAAAACTTACACTTAAGCAGATAAACCGGTCACCCGGGGATACAAGGTTTCCCCCGCAGGAAGACATTACTTTCATCGTCCGGAAAGATCGATTTAAAAGTAGTTGCAGTTTAAAAAAATGGGCAAAAAATTGAAAAATGCTGTCCGCTAGTTATATTTCACGATTTTATGGCTGTTACTTCACTAAGCGTTGGCCGATTTTTTTCGATTATTTAAACGCTGGACCTCGCAAAATAAAAGGAAACAGGTTGCTGTAATTAAATTTAAATATCTAGATAACTATGGTGGTTATATGGTAAGGTAATACTAAAGGTCCTCGACAGAATAATCACCTGATAATTAGCTTTCAAAATTCGTGGCGGTTTCGCAGATAGGTGAGGGTGGACAGAGTTATCTTTCTCCTTTCCACCTCCCTCTTACTTATTTCTTCTGTCCCCTCTCTCCTTTGTCCTGCCCTATTCTCCTTGTCCCCCTTAACCCTGTCCGACCCTCATAGGTCACAAAGGAATTAGCGCCTCCTTGTTGAATTGCTCTCGGCGGCTTTGATATTTGAAAGATATTAAGCTACAAAAAAAAAAAATGCACACAAAATACAAAGTAAAGCACTAAAAATACCACCGAATTACTTGTTTATCCGCTAATCATGTATTATTTCTAGATAGGGTACAAGTTGGTATTAAAGGTACGAGTTGGTAGGGTACAAGTTTTCAAAGGTACGAGCTGACATGTTTTCGGTCTGTCTTCCTTAAACTATTTGAATAATGTTTTTAAAAGCACTGGTGTATGTATGTATTTTCGGTTCGTTATCGGGTTCGGGTTTGTGTTTTACCCACACCACAACGCCAAAATGAAAGTGAAAGTAGATAAGTAAAATGTTTTATTGACACTCAACAAGGTATGTCTAACAATAATTCATGATTAGATGGTATGTTTCATTTATTAGTCAATACCAAGGGGGTAACTTCCTATATAAAGGTAGGTACGGATGTGCGGCCCAAATGTGTCTGTTAATATATGAAAAGGTAAAGAAATATCGGAAGAAATATATCAATGGGTCTGAATTTCTACTTGGGACTTATCATAAAGGTTGCAAATTACAACATCCCATATACATAACCGCAAATTTATCTTCAGATAAGCAAGATGACATTATTCAGATAATCTTTACACTAAACAGAAATATATGAATAGATAGCAAAATTTCATAAAATATATGAAAGGGTCTCCTTTTTCACTTTGGTACAATATATGAAATTGAATAGGGTTGGTTTAAATTTTACTGTCCGCACAACGGTACCAAAATATATGTTAAGTTACCCCCCGTGGTCAATACAACTGTTTTACCCCCTTTTTACACCCAACATCGACACTTGATGAATGATCTAATGTATTTAAGGCGCACATATTCTAGGTTTTGACACGGGTAACAATATATATTGTCTTCTATGAAGGCTTTTTTGTAAACGATGATTGGTTCATACGAGAATGACAAACTACAGTGTTCACGCGGGAAAAATTATTGTAAGCCTTTGTTGACGAGTAAAAAAGCACAACCACGTGGGTTTTCGATCGAAGACACGCCCCCTTACAACCAATTCTTGATTTTAATAAATAATACAGGATATTGACGTAAAAAATTGACCCTCACGAGCTGAAAATCAAACATAAACAATAACTACATTACATAAACGTGACAAACATAATTATCGATCAAAATATTTATAAGTGGAGTTAGGATTGAAGACACTCCCCCATAGTTATAATGGACAAGTCCACCATCATGTATTGATCTATCGGTCACAGTTACATATTCAACACATATTGGACAATTTATCAGAATTGCAAGATGCATGTTCATAGAAGACAAAGAGATTATCATCGGCTAGAGAGCTAACATTGTGAGTTAGAAGACAAGTAGAAATCTATTATACGGTGCGGCTTCGCCTTACCGTATAATAGATTTCTACTTGCAGCCTAACTCACCATGTTAGCTCTATAGCCGATGATAATATATATTGCTAGTATCCCCTCTGCTTTCAAAATAAAAATAGCAAAAATGTATATTTATACAAGGTAAATGAACTGTTGAAAAAGTGTAAAACAGGTTTTGTGTGAGGAACTTTTAAAAAAAGTGTCTAGTTGTTTATACTTTGTATAGCTATCATTGGGAGTGGATATTAGTCGTTATATTCGCCAGTTTATATGATTTCAGATTTGAAACAAATCCCTTTTCAGATCGTTTCCATAAGCGTGTGATATGCCAACTAACAAATGACAACTTATCTACCCTTCACATATAACATGTATAAAAAAATAGAAATTTAGGGGGTATTTAAATAGATAGTTGATAAATGTTACAATAGATACAATATTCAATAATATATTTATCTTAGATAAACAGACAAGCTTATTAATTTCTTATCTGAAATATACTAGCAGTTGCATCGACCCAGTGGTAACAAATGACTAAATACCGAAGTAACTGTGAATTAAAATCTGCATATGCGCATTTCTACATGTCTCGTCAGTGCAGATAAAATCTAAACGTTTTAAAGACCGTAAATGACGAAATATCTGTACTTTAGTTAAGAACTCCACTTGCACTCATATTAACTCGAGAAATTACCAATTATATCCACTTATTTCTATAAATCAACAACAGTATCCATGAAGAAACGTAGGGATAGAAAGTATAGTAAGAAAGGGGAGGGGCTTTATTCTGTAAAAAAGGTTTTGGGACATTGAAACTCATATGTTATGGAAAAGTAACTACTTTCCGGTCGTCTTATGTACGCCCAGTATCAGTAGCAAACACATGCCAGTTTTATTCTTTATACAAGGGTTTCAGTTTCGGCGTTTCATTACATCACTTCAAACATTGTTGTGGCATCGAGTTTTTCATGTTGTCAACGCATTGCATGGATCCTCGCACTAGTCTACAGCACTAGTCGTTATAACGAAATGTTAGTCTTGAAATGTGTGTATCACTCGTTTGCTGATATGATCATTTATACATGACTGAGGGGCCAGAGGCACAATCTGAATATGGAATTAACGTTACTAGAAGTAGTAATACAGTCAACATGTTCGGTATAATATAACACATGCTACCTTTAATTTCGGATGGTATACTAGATTACCACACTCAAAAAAGAATAACACCATCGACTACCGTCTCGAGCGATATACCACCTTCGTGCGATGATTTAGTATGCCATCCAAAATTGCTGGCAGTATGTGCATAATAACAAGCACAGACATACTAGTTGTATAGAGTAATTCATGTCAAATATAACGACCACAGACATATAAGTAGGATATAGGATGTCAACTCTCAACGTATTTGTAGATACATTTAAATCAATACAAACTTACTAGCAAAATAGATTGTTTCCACTTTCTCCTTAGCTCAACCATCCCCTTTCTATATTCAAATTAACCCAGTTCAAACATACTAAATGTGAAGCGGGTTTCCACCCACCGGTTATTCTTTTGATCTTCATTCAAACATACTACAAGTATAGCTGATTTCCACTTGATGATCGTCCTTCTGTATTAAGTAAAACATTGCAAATATAATGAGGATCGATGGTTTCCACATCAAAGTTACTTCTTTTTATGGCGTATAGGGTCCCTTTTCCAAAATCCCGTCACATATTTGACATTTTATCCTTTCACTGCTGTGAAAAAATACTCATGACACAAGAAAGTGTGCACCAATTCCAAATGTCCAAAAATTATATTAAAAATCATATCCCACTGAAACCTGTCATATGCAACCATTAAGGCTTCCTCTCTACAATGAAATGACACGTAACAATATTGCCGCGAAAATGACAATGAATAGATCAATAACAACTAGGATTGGCAAAAAATAGCCACTATGACCTCCAAATTTTACAACTTGCTTGACGAGTCGTCGACCAATAAAAAAGTTAACGTCAAAAAGGGCAACTAAAGCGTTTTTCCAAAGATGATCAAAGATTGTTTTCAGCTGTGAACCAATTTCCGGTTAGGCAACAGATGAAATTGCCACCGTTTTTATGGCTTAAATCTGCATATGGTTAAATTTCAACGGGAAAATTCGGCACATTTGCATTTTGGTCATTCAATTTGTCAAGGAGAGTGTGGGAAAATTGTGCTAACCCAAAATTGTCATGTAAGGTCAAATGTTGACCTTGTTTCAAGACAAATACTGGTTCTTTTCTTCAGATACGAGTTTGAAAACAATTAAAGTTGTTTGGACTCAACACATGGCAACAATCTGGAAGTAATGGTGGATGTCTGCAACTTACCGCGCACGTCAGGAAATAGCTATTGCGGTTTGGACGACTTTGTCTAGTTTTTATGAAAGAAAAGCTGTATTGTGAAGACATTTTTCATCTGTTGTGAATCAACGTTCGAAATGCGCTAATTAGGACATTTTCCCTACACTTATGGTAATCAAGCAAGAAGTTCTTTGATGAAAGAAAAATGTTTTCTGATGTACTAATTGTTAAAACAATCAGATTACACTAACACAAAATGTCGGAAGCATTTGACCTTGAAAAGGAGCGAAAATACGATAATTTGAAAACACGTGAAAAACTAATAAAAATCGAGAAACAAAATTAATATCGTTTAGAATGTTCAAGTATGGCCATGCCAAATACCGTAAAAATACCCTGTGTATTAAAGAAATATTGCTATTTTTCTTTTGCACAGTTTCCTTTGTTCATGAGTATATTTTGCAAAGACTCTTAAATAGGCCGTATTGAGACTCAGTCATGAAAAATTAGACTAATTTTCAATTTTCTTCTTTTCTTTTTATAATAATTTAACTTCTAATAAAGGTTATATCTACTTCCCCTTCCATCTATATTCAGTATTATCATACATAAAAAGGGGAGGTACCAATAAACCAGGTAAACCCTACCACTGGCTTTTGCTATTTCCGGTACCACGTCCGGCTGTCCTGAGTTCCTATCGCTGTTTGCGTTTGTCTTTTAGTGTGTTTTTTTTATACCCCCCGCAAACAAAATTTGGGGGTATATAGGAATCACCCTGTCTGTCTGTCCGTCTGTCCGTCCGTCTGTCCGTCTGTCCACACTTCTCGAAAGCGCAACTCCTCTTAAACCACTTGAAGGATTTTGATGAAACTTTACACAAAGGAAGGACACTATATGGAGATGTGCATGAAGGAATATAATTATTGTTCAAAACCAGGAAGGGGAGAAAATTGAACTTCGACTTTTCGTTGATTCCCCATGTATTGGTTACCTCGTAAGCCCAACTCCTCTTAAACCACTTGCGCAACTCCTCTTAAACCACTTGAAAGAATTAATGAAACTTTACATAAAGTAAGAACACCATATGGAGATGTGCATGAAGGCATATAATTATTGTCAGAAACCAGGAAAGAGAGGTAATTCAACTTTGAGTTTTCATTGATTCCCTACGTATGGGTTACCTCTTACACACAACACCTCTTAATCCACTTGAAGGATTTTGATGAAACTTTAGACAAAGGAAGAACACTATATGTAGATGTATAAAATGTCAAATAGGCTGAAAAGGGTGAATTTTATATTTGTCTGATTTAGACAGAGTGTTTTCATTGGAACCCTTGTGAAAAGTTTTTTCTTGAAGATTATATCATTGTGTCCACACTTGTACTGTGTCTGCACCTGTATTGTGTCCACACCAACTTAATTTTGCACTTACCATATCGATTCAGGGTTCAATGAGCGGGGGGTATCTTTGGCTGCCATTCGGCCACAGCTGTTGTATTAACCTTTTGTAACATTTGCATCCTTGCATATCTTATGACCTCTGTGCAATTTGTAGCGATATCATCGTAAAAACCTAACAGATATATGTTTTCAGAATTACCATGAAACAAAGTTTTGTCAGATTAACCAAGCAATATCCGTGTAGTTGACGGTCCATTCCAAGCTGACATGTATCATTGATATCTCCAACAATTGCCGAATTGGTCCGACTTTTATTTGACTGATTATTCATTTATAGTTTCTGTTTCTTGTGAAGACGTCTTGATGCTGTATTGTACGATGTACCTGTGTTTGCTCTGCAAACTTTTTTGTGCGTTTTTCGTCATAAACTAACATGGATAATCCACGATTTCATGTTCGTGTATCACCCGTGAACTGATTTTTCTTCTTTTGTATAATGTCGATTCAATCTTTAGTTAATATATCATTTTTATTAATATTTGCTTTGGAGTAAACCGCACACATTTGCTTTGCTATTCTGACCATTCATGTCTGCCCTATGATTAATGGAAATAAAATCATATTACCCTTGGATCCAGTCTTCGAAACAAGGGGGTGTACCGAAGTAGTTTTCAGGGGAATTTTCCAATTTTATTTGTCAATGTTTTTTTCTGAATTCTACACGTGAAATAGACAAAGAGATGATCCAACACCTCATATCCTCTCCTCTGTATCCGGAAATGATGAAAAAAAAACTTATTTGACACACATGCAGATTGGTGATTTTCTTTTTACGCTTTAATATTTATTTATGTGCATATTACATCCATGATGGATCAAGCAAATACATTATGTAAAACATCCTCCCAAGTCAGGTGTTCTGAGTCCACGTCCGTTCCCTCGAGGGGTCAAGTCAGGGTTCGAGGGAACGGACGTGGACTCAGAAGACCTGGCTTAGGAGGATGTATGTTAAAAAACACAAAAAAAAAAAAAAAACAGTTGAACTAAAAAACATAAACTGCAATAGAATTTAGTTGACTCTTTGACCGGTGTGGACCCTATACTTCAATTCTAATGATTGTTACAGCCGATAAAAGGGTTATGTCTGAAGTTAAAATGTATTAAAGTTTTTCGACAGAAGTTCAGAGTGGTTTTTTACAATAATTTCAAAAAGTTTACGTATGTATAAGTGTCATTGATTGTACAGTTTTACACAGAGCTGGCAATCTTTCTGTTATATCAATATATAGACTAAGTTGCAATACGATATGCGATCCAAGTGATGCGATCATGCCCGTAATTAAATTTCTGCCCTACACAAGTTTTTCCCAAAGTATACCGGTAGTCCTGATTCCGCGAACAGACATGTCTTTACTCTTACTCCTTTAATTCGTGGTGTTAAGAGAAGCGGCATAAAATATGCATATCATCGATATTGATTTTACACAATGAGCGACATATCTCTGGGCCAACCGCCCGAACCGATGATCAAAACAATGAACCTAGCCTGCACCCTTTTGCACTCGAGGCGAGCGCGGCAAGATGCTTTAGTACATGTATGTTTTATTGCTGTTGTTACCTGTGTGTCCTTGTCACTACGGAATAATTATAACTGAGAGAATCAAGTGCAATATACGGTTACATGAGCCCATCCTGCAGACCTTTCCAGAACTTTCCAATATTATATTTCTCTTTAACTGTGACGTAAAATTTCGTTTCTCAGGACTTCCACAATTATAAATTTCAGTTTAATATAGCAAGCTGTTCAAGTTCATTTTTGCAATTCCTTGGTACATTGTGGCATGTGACTATGTTTTTCGGCCATTGTAGTTGTTTCCTGTTATCTTTTAAATCTATAAACTAGTATTATAGAGGGTTTATACTTTCCAATCTCCTTTCCTATATTCAGTCATATCATAAGTACAAAAATAGTGAAAGTGAAGAGGGTTTGTACTTTCCAATCTCCCTTTCTATATTTAGTCTCATCATAATTACACACATACTAGTAGTATAGAGGGTTTCTACTTTCCAATCTCCCTTTGTATATTGAGTCTTATCATAAGTACATACATACTAGTAGTGTAGATGGTTTCTACTTTCCAATCCCCCGTTCTATATTTAGTCTCATCATAAGTACACACAGACTAGTAGTATAGAGAGTTTCTACTAACCGATCGTCTTTTCTATATTCAGTCTCATCATAAGTCCATACAAGCTAATAAAGGAGGTAAAGAGGGTTTCTACCTTCTACTCTTCTTTTATATTTTCAAACTTATAATAAGTACATACACACTAGAGGAAAAGATGGTTCCCCCTTTTAAATCTCCTTTCTATACTCAGTCATATCACAAGTACATATATATATACTAGTAGTAAAGATGGTTTTTACTAAATCCAATCGTCTTTTCTATATTCAGTCAAATCAGAAGTTCATACATTTAAGTACTAGAGAGGGTTTCTACTTTCCATACTCCTTTCTGTATTAAGTCTTATCAAAAGTACACACTTACTGGAAGTAAAGAGGGTTTTTACTTTCCAATCTTCCTTCCGCTGGTGGACTGTTAGTCCCGGGGGTATTCACCAACCCAGTAGCCAGTACTTCGGTGCTGGCCCGAAAACCGATTTTATTTGAAAATTTGCAATATCTAAATTTTAGAAAATTTTGTTGAAACCTAAGGAGTATCTCCCTCCTGCATATAGCTCTGTCCTTAGCTCACTTTTGCTTTCCTATTTAGATGCTATAGGTAATTTGTTCTCTGTCAGCTTTTACATGTTTTTTATGTTTCGGTTCATGGATTTCCAAAAGTTTTGATTTGACCTGCACTGATGAGACATAAGTTGTCGAAATGCCTATATGCAGAACCTAAATTAACCTCGGTATTTTGTTATTCTATATTCAGTCTGGTCATAAGTATACATATAATTGTAGTATACAGGGTTTCTATATTCAGTCCTATCATAAGTTCACACATACTAGAAGTATAGATGGTTTTTACTTTCCAATTTTCTATGTTCAGTCTTATTATAAACACAAGTAGTAGTAGTATACAGGGGTTGCCCAGGTTGTCCCTTCCACCTTTATTTCTTTCTTCTTATACTTTCAATTTTTTGAATTGATTAACTTGTTCTCGTCCTGATATAGCTGAAATATTGCTCATTGGACGTTAAACTCTAACTAATCAATCAATCAATCAATATATATATACCAATCGTTAATATTATGAAAATTTGGTTAGAAATACTGAACATTAATGGTGGGGTTCACTTCCGTTACAGCTGTACAAATAATTTTTGCTCTCCAATTGATCGAAGAAAAATTTTTATATCGTTTTTTTATCCAGCCAGATAAATTGATAAACGATATTGAAATTTACGGGATCTTTGTTATCCAGTTGTATCCCTTGATAAACAATACTGATGGACTTGGGAATTCTATTGAAGTTTTAGATAAACTACAATCAATTCAAAGACGACCAGTCTCATCTATCGACAGATATGGTTTTTGTACACTTTATACTACCCTTCCACATGATTTGATTAAATCCAAATTTGGACAACTTATTAAATGGTCTTTTAAATTTTCTGGTCTGCAGTTCATTTGCTCAAACAAAAAGCAAGAATTCTTCTCTAGTATTACCTTCGCTAATCATTGTTCCTAGACATAAGATGATATGATTAATCTTTTGCTGGACAATGTTTTTCTTCGTTTTGGTAACGCTATTTATCAACAGGTCATAGGTATTCATATGGGTACAAATTATGCACCTCTAATTGCAGATCTTTTTCTTTTCTGTTACGATTGAGACTTCATGAAAAAACTTCAAAACGGAACCATACCAAATAACTTATAAATAAATTCCTTTTCAATGATAACAGCAGGTATATTGACGATATCTTCACTATTGAAAATCCCCAGTTTTTAGATCATGTAGACATTGTTTACCCGCAACAACTAAAATTAAATAAAGCTAACAATGTTTCCAATTACTACCCTTTTTGGATCTAAATATCATTTTTGACTTCGGTAAAATAAAAACTAAAATATATGTTAAACGGGATAATTTTGATTTTTCTATTACTAATTTCCCTTTTCTTACGGCGACATCCCTCTAGCTCCACCCTACGAGGTGTATATTTCTCAACTGGTACCATTCGCACGAGTTTGTTCTACTCTTGACTATTTTAATTAACGCAACCTTACTATCACATGCAAACTTTTACAACAGGGTTACAGATTTCATGTTGAATGTCGAATACATTTAAGAAGTTTTATAATAGATATGAACATTTGATATCAAAATATGGCGTTACTCGTAAACACTTTACTACTACAGTAAGGGCATTTTTCAATCCTCGTTTTACGGAAATGCTGTTAAAAAATGTCAGAAATTGATTAAAATTCCAGAAAAGCTGGGACGTAACTTGCATTCATTACGTAATAGGGAATATCGACAAGATATTCTGCTTGCATCTGTTAAATTAGCTTTGCGGCCTAATGACCTGAAAATTTGCACACACACTGGCCTCTCACTGATACTGCCTATGTCTACTGAAATTTATGATGATTCTTGACCAAACCCTTCGGGAAGTTGCGACAGTGTTCTACCAGCAAACTAGGCTCCTTGACCTAGCCGGCAGTTTAGCAGCGAGCACCCCTTGGCCCATCTTTCAAAATTACGTATTGTTTTTTCTTTCCTTTCAAGATTGTTGTCATGGAGTTAGAAATCTACCTGTATTAGGTTTTATTCGTATGTTTATTATACTATAGGGAAACAGGACAGATAAAGGGGAGGTTTTGGTACCCATAAACCGGTTTAACTCTACCACTGGCTTTTGCTAGTGCCGGTACCAAGTCCGGCTGTCCCAAGTTCCTATCGTTGTCTACTTTTGTCTTTTGTCTTATACGTGTTTTTCACGTGTAGTTTCATGGCAGATTGTGGCATGTAATTATAATTTTTAGCCAATGTGTTTCGTGTTATCCATTTTTACATTTGATAAATATTATTGATGTTTTTACATGTCTTTTCCAGTCAAATCCATGGGTGATGTTTGTACAACGCCTCCTACTGATAGAAAAAACTGATGCTTTATGACGCATTTTTAGGGCCACGCCATGAAATGGCGGCGCCCTATAGTAATCAGCCTGTCCGTCCGTCCGTCTGTCCGTCTGTCAGCGTTTTCTATGTCGTACGATAACTCAAGAATGCCTTTACGGATTTTATGATTTTTTCACTCAAAGTTGCACTTGACTGAAGGAAGCTCCCTTTCGTTTTTAAAGAAAATCGGAAAATGATTTTTGGGAAAAAACTTCATTTTTATATGAAAAAGTGCATATTTTGAGTAATATCTCTATGTCGTACGATAACTCAAGATTGCCTTCAGGGATTTTAATGATTTTGATACTCAAAATTGAACTTCACCAAAGGAAGCTCCCTTTGTTTTTGTGGAAAATCTGAAAATGATTTTTGGGAAAAAACTTCATTTTTATATGAAAAAGTGCATATTTTGAGAATTAGCTTTATGTCGTAAGATAACTCAAGATTGCCTTCAGGGATTCTAATAATTTTGATACTCAAGGTTGAATTTAACCAAAGGAAGCTCCCTTTTGTTTTTGTGAAAAATCTGAAAATGATTTTTTGGAAAAAACTTCATTTTTCTATGAAAAAGTGCATATTTTGAGAATTAGCTGTATGTCGTACAATAAATAAGAATTCCCATCAGGGATTTATATTATATATACAAGGTTGGTCCTGATCAAAGGAAGCTCTCTGTTGTTTTTGAGGAAAATCTTGTTTCCATGAAATTCCGCAGTCAGGTTTTTTGGGACACACAAGGGGGCGGGGCCCTTTCTGACTTTGTCAGTATTCTAGTTGTATACAGATTCACTTATTTATATCTGTTAAATCCACTAATGAAGAATATAACAATAGAAAGCTGTAAATGTGCAGTTAAGGATATATTCTTGTCATGTTTCAGTCTCATTAAAATCTCGTTTTGAAATCACTTTAAAATCATTTATAGTTTACGTACAATAGAAATGGATTCACAAAATTTATGTTAATCTTTAAATTGTCAAAAAATTATTCATTTCTATCCAGTACTTTCAGAGTAATCTCAAACTTAAGATTAATGCCCAAAACTGGCTATTGGATTCATGTCAAATTTTCACAAAAATAGATAGCGCTATATATTTTTGCAATAAAAAAATCAAAAACAAATAAATTTAAAACCATTAGCTGGATAAAAAATCAAGAAAATCTACATTTTTAGGGAAATATTGAACTGCTGAAATTGTCCCTAAAAAGGACGAAAATGAAACAAAACTTTCTTATATCAACACCAAGATATGAAATTTGGGGGCTAAATTTGTTCCTTCTATTTACATCTTTTCAGAGAGTATGAGAAAAAGTTTAATACTCTAAGCTAGACTTTTTCAATGAAAATAGTAAAAAATGGGCAAATCTGCCTAAAAATGAGCAAAATTACTAAAAATGATCACTTTCAAATATCTGTAGGAAAATGATTTGCACAGCAACCTATGAATTTTTCTTTATACATGTATATTGAATTTATAGGGTAAAAACATTGCAAAAAATCAAGTTTTAAAAAAAGTTAAAAACTTTAAAATTTTGGCTCCTCACCAGAGTACATCCTTAAGATATACTGTTTTGTTATTTGTTGAAGTATTTTTTTCAGTATACATTGTACTGTATTTATAATGAATTGACTACATAAATCAGATTTTATATGCCAAAGACTCAAATGAATGATCTCCTTATCTATTTTGTAGCTTGAAATGACCATCAATCCATATGTTATATAATAATAATTGTAATTAACTTAAATAGGCTATCGTACATTAGAATCCACATGAAGAAAATAATGGTATCAGTGGCAAAAGATATTGCTTCAACTGTAAAACTTAACGATGGAGTCAACATGCCTATGTTTGGACTGGGTATGTATTTGTCATCTGAAGGACGTGGAGGTCAGGCCGAGAGGGCTGTACAACATGCCTTATCTAAAGGATACCGACTGATAGACACAGCAGAGATGTATGGGTAAGTGTAATGTTAGGAATATTTCTTCCAGTATTAAAGTGGAGACATTGATACAATCTCCTTAACTGTTCGAGCTTCTATTCTGTTTTTATACGACCGCAAAAGATTTTTTAGGTCGTATATTGGTATGGTACTGGCGGCGGCGGCGTCTGTAGACTCTTCGTTTCCGTGCGATAACTTCAGTTCTGGTTGAGCAATCCTTATGAAATTTTCATATAATGGACCTTGTCATAAAAGGAAGGTTGGGATTGGTTTTGAGTATTGTGGCCCGCCCGTTTTTAAAAAAAGCACCAAAAAAGACAAAATTAGGTGTTTTCATATATTGGGCTGTCGAATATTTATTATTTATCGGATTTTGATGGGGTTTCTTTCAGTGTGCTCCTGAGGAAGTTTCCAATCGGTAGTATGCAACGGATTTCACGTCTCATGTACCATTTATGAGATAAATGGGTCCCGAAAGGGGGAAATCTCAAAAATCTTTTTTTTTCATTTTTTGTCCGATTTTGATGCATTTTTTTCATATTTTTGGTGACTTGTTTCCTTTCCCACCTATCAGGGGCCGAAGGGGCCAAAATTTTAAATTTGATAATAACCTACAATTTTTATTTTTCATCGGATTTTGATGGGATTTTTTTTCTTTGAATTCCTCCTGATATAAGCTTTCAGGTGCATGCCAGCAGGTTGGCGTGGCCCTTACCGTTTCCGAGCTACAAGGGGTCAAAGGGGCCAAAATTGCAAATTTTCTAGATATGTGAAATCTTCATTTTTCATCACATTTCAATGGGATTTTTTTTCTCTGGATTCCTCTTGGTGTAGCTTTCAGTAGTATGTCAACGGATTTGGTGTAGCTCTTACCGTTTCGGAGCTACAAGGGGTCAAAGGGGCCAAAATGGCAAATTTTCTAAATATGTGAAATCTTAATGTTTTCATCGCATTTCAATGGATTCCTCTTGATGTAAGCTTTTAGTTGTATGCCAACAGATTTGGCGTAGCTCTTACGGTTTCCGAGCTCTAAGGGTCAAAGGGGCTGAAATTGCAATTCAAAATATGTCAAATCTTTAAATGTTTTTGTTGAATTTTAATGGCTTCGTTTCTTAGGATTCCTCTGATCGTATGGGTAAAGTAGTATTTTGACCGTTGAGCAATTTGACATACCTCTTACCATCTCCTATCTATATAAGGAATCATAAGAGCAGATTTTTATTTTCTTAGTTTGTGTCCATTTAATAACTGTATCAAGCTCTTTACTGTGTCCTTATTCATTTTGCCTGTTTATTTACATTAATTTGTGGCCATTGCACAACATATATTTTTTTCATTTTGAAATACACTTGTTCAAATTTCAGTGTTTAACATGCTGCAGTTGTATCATGCTGCGCTCGGCGTAGCCCTTTATTATGGGATGGAAGTAAGAGGCTTTTGAGTGATTGTATTGTCTTGTACTACTAGTATTTTTGTAGAAGGGTAACGGTTATTATTTTGTCACACGCCTTGTTAATTTGTACTTCTAATTATAAAGGGAAGATAACAGTAAACACCTACAATGGCTGAAAATTATAATCACATGCCACAATTCACATAGGAACCGAACTAGAAAAAAACATAAAAGACTAGAGTCAAACGCAAATAACGATAGGAACACGGGAACTTGGTACAGGCACTAGCCAAAGCTAGCGGTAGGGTTAAACCGTCGGGTTTATGGGTACCCAAACCTTCCCTTTCTCTATCCTGTTTCTCTACAATATGATAAACATACGAATAAAACCCCAAACTGAATAATTTATAAAGGTTTGGAATGAATTCCATTCGATCGACATTTTCTGCTGTTCCTTGGTTTATTAGATGTATTTTGCGGCATTAATGCTGTATAAGACATAGTACTACCTATGTACCATAATTGTAGGAACGAAGTTGTATACGTATGCTTTGTAGGAATTGGACCATGTACAATTTAATGCTAATGAGACATTGTGGGAATAAGGCTGTATACGAGTCAATGCTTTATGTTCAGGAATGGGCTGTACAACTTGTATAGGAGAGGTTGAATATTTGATAATGCGATATTTTGTAGGAACGAGGCTGTACACAATATTATATGTTATTCGAGAATCTTCACAAGGGATACGGGTTCATATTCCCTGTCTGTGTTTTATATCCCCTGAGCCGTCAGGCGAAGGGGATATAGGTCAAAGACAGGGAATATGAACCCGTATCCCCTGTGAAGCCCGAATAACTTTTATATTCTGCTGGAAGTGCTATAATTTTTCTATTAAAAGCGTTTAAAAATTGTGATTTTGTTTCCACGGGGATACGGTCTCATATCCCCTGTCAAGGTAACCAATCAAATTGCAGGATTTACCTGGACATTTCACTTCAGCAGAATATAATGCTGTATTTGGTAGGAACGAGGCTGTATTCAATATAATGCTTAATCGATAATTTGTATTAGTTTCCTTTGATCTCTTGAGGCGAATATTTCCAGTATTTGTTAGTGTCCAAATACCAAAAAAATTGACAAAAAGTAACTTAAGCAACGCCTACCTTGTCAATCAACGCATCAATGTAAACAAAGAAATATATATCTACAAAAACCGTGAAGGATCGCACAATTTCCTTTACTAGTCAATTTCATGCTTTCTTGAAAATTAATTTTCAATTTTTTAAAATTAGTTGTATCAAATGATTTCGTTAATTACCGATAAAAAGAAAAATAGAAGTTTATCTTCGGATACTTCAAATATGTCTCCAATAATAGACTCGCCCACAAAGTGGTCGAGGCAACTATGTCGACAATATTTTTTGTATCCGAAACAAAACTTCCATTATTCTATATATATTTTGTGTGAACGAGGCTGTATACAATATAATGCTGTATTTTGTTGGAACGAGAATGCTCTATTTTATAGGGACAAGACTGTATACAAAAAATGGCAATATTTTTCAGGAACGAGACTGTATTAAATTTTATGCTATATTTTATAGAAACGAGGCTGTATACTAAATAATGCGATATTTTGTAGGAACGAGTCTGCATACAACATAATGTTATGGTGAATAAAAGGATATGGAGTAAATGCACATGAGACAAAGTCTCTTCAAATACATGGTAAAAAACAAGCAAAGGAACAACGCTTTTATTGTTGTTCTTTGTAGGAACGAGACTGTATACTATATAATGCGATTTTTTCGGGAAAAGGGCTGCTAACAACATAATGCTATATTTTGTAGGAACGAGGCTGTATACAATATAATGCTATATTTTGTGGGAACGGGGCTGTATACTAGATGATGCTCTATTTTAAAGGGACAAGACTGTATACAATAAAATGCTATATTTTTCAGGAACGAGGCTGATGTTGGTAGAGGTATAAAACAATCAAATGTAAAAAGAGAGGATGTATTTGTTGTAACAAAACTCTGGGATAATGGATATCAGCGGTGTAAGAAAATATTCAAGGAGAGTTTAAAAAAGTAATTCTTTAAGTTTAATTTCAAATAAAGAATGAAAAATGAGCAACTTTAAACTAAATATTGATTAACGAAAAGTATAAATAGAACATAAACAAAGTATAGAGAATGATTTGATAACAATAGAAAACACGTATTGTAGTATCGCGAAACAACTTCGAAATATTTGCAGAACAATCAAAATGATTTGTAGAATACATTTCTGTTTTACAAACCTCTAACTGATACTTTCTGCCAAGAGTGGTAAATCATAGAAACATACAAAGGCATGCTAGAATTGTTATATATATATATTGGCAGAAAGTATCATATATATATATTTCCAATAATTTTTAGTGTGCTTCATGAACACTTTAGCTATCGATTCAGCTTGAATTGGATAAAAATTGATGTTGCAGGGCGGGGTTAACAAGTCTACTTATAAAATTGTAAATAATACAGTAAACTTAATGAATAATCTGGTAGAACGTTACATACTATTGTTCGAAATGGTAAAAATGTTTGAACACAGCTTAAAGTAGGAATCGAGGAGCTTAAAGGCTTAAAGTGATGGCGGATTTGACCTAAAATAGGAGGTGTCGATTAGGCTTGAGTATACAGTACAAGACGTTTTTAATACACCCAAACCAATTTCAATTACTACTTCGCTGTTATTAAACTTATTGAATTTCCTGTCTTGAGAAATTAAACGATTATCGAGTACATTATTAAAACGAAAATAGAGCCTATTTGTTTCACGCGTAGGATTATGAAAAATAAAAAATAAATATCAGGATAATCTTTGAAGATGTCAGAATGGTTTCTTTATGAAAGTTGTTGCACATTTTAAAAATTTTCATGATATTTTGATATATGTCAACTGCCTGATCTTCACGCAGCGGTAGAAATCTGAAAATAATATTCCACGTGTTCAATCTTGATCAGCCGCTAGAGGGCTCAGATTGTTGTTTGTTTACATTTTCGATATGTTTTGATTTGAGACAAACGGCACACATACCAGTACCTAGACGTAATTATATGTCTCTGCTGTTATTCCGCCGTAATCAGAAATGGGAGAAGTTGGACTGAGTGAAGGATTCTCGTTCATTCGATTGCTTCGGTAGAAATGTCAAATTTGCACTCGATGCGCATGTACGTTAATTTGCGTGTGGATATAAATAACACGATGAATGTAGGTAGTTTCATTTTCTCTGATCGGCTCATTGCATAATCGTTTATGTTCTCGAGGGGGAATTCTATTTTAAAAATGTACGTAAAGAGTGGCCCTATCTGTCTGAAACATTTGGATATCCACTGCATCTGCATGAAAATATTTAGGTATTTCCTAGAATTCAAAAGGTTAAATAATTCATATCCCTAAAACAACGCTCATAATTTAGGTAGTTGTCATACTCCTAACAAATCTTGCTCAATATGATATCATATTTTGACTGCACAGTGGTATGCCTAGGTTTGAAATTGGTGAATTATTCAAGGTGTCTGCAGGTATAGAATTTTGTAAAAATCTCTTTGTAGAAACATAATTGTATTATTGTTAAAGAGATATATGTGCTATGGTCTCATGTTCATTTACTCCATATCCTTTTGTAAAATATTTAATACAGGGGTTCGTCTTTTATTGCAGTGTGGAGTTGGTAAAACAATTCCCCGTGGTAGAGATGTATGCTCTTTATTTTTCTTAGATATGGTGTACTTGTACATGAGATAATATCTCGTGTGTCCACAGTAGTTGATATTGGAAAAAGCCGTAGGTTTTTGAAAACATGTTTTCAAAAACCTACGGCTTTTTCCCATATCAACTACTATCTACGGGACGAACGAGAATAAACAAACATGTAAGATTTGTTATTCACTACAGTTGAGACGGGTAAAACGGGCTAGATTCTTAGTTCACTCACATTTTTACGTTGCTTGCGGTTTAAGCATTTTATAAGTAAAACAAAAATCTTATAGGTTTTACTCTTTTTCCAATGCTCAAGACTCTTGTTTAACCTGTTTAAGACACTGTTTATAAACTCTATCATTTTTTATATAAGAGAGAAAAATAATAATCCAGTAATAAAAAATGTTTAGAGGAACACAGTTCTGTGATAGATATGAGTATTGTAACTTTTTACTAGATACTCCTATAGTGTCTCCACCAAATGGTCAACAACAAAGATAAACGGACTACAAATTTAGCATAAATGATAAGGCTTCGTTTTATGACTGGTATAATGGGTATTTTTAATCAAGTTTAAAGTAGATAAACTAGCTGACGGAACAGCATCGGACAACGACACAGTATCTGTTATTTCAGATGTAACAAATTTTCTTAGTCAAATGACAGTCCTCCAAAACGGAAAAACAGTTTACGACTGTAATAATTTATCTCTAGCAAATCACGTCAAATCATTGCTTACACTTTCAGATGGTTATGTTAACAGNCGGAAGTAATCACTCGGCATATTTTTTACTCCTTGTATTGTTTTAAAATTATTCGTATTAGACTTTTCTGAAAAATATACGGGAATCGTTGTCATCTTTATAACCCGAATATTTATTAGATGAAAAATTATGAGTGTATTTCAGGTAGAAGGGTGCATAACCGTTGTGGCAAGTAATAATGTTTGACTTTTATAATAAAAAATCAGGTAAAAAAAATGCTCGCATATGATTTAACCAATCTAAAAAAAATAAAAACAAAGGTGTATGGTTTTTGCGAAATACTTGATATTCAAGGGGAAATCGTATATTTATATTATCCTTTTAGCAATATATTCGTTATAGAGAGAGTAACTGGTGACGACCTGTCAGACTTACTAGAAATATATAGGAATCAAAAGTGTAGAACCAGAGATACACGTCAGTGTTATGTATAACCCGTGTTATGCTTAAACCGCAAGCAACGTAAAAAATGTGAGTGAACGAAGAATCTAGCCCGTTTTACCCGTCTCAACTGTAGTGAATAACAAATCTTACATGTTTGTTTATTCTCGTTAGTCCCGTAGGTAGTAGTTGATATGGGAAAAAGCCGTAGGTTTTTGAAAACATGTTTTCAAAAACCTACGGCTTTTTCCCATATCAACTACTGTCCACTTTGTTCAATTACTAGTATCTAAATTTATATTAATTCTAAAACCTAAGGATTAGCCCCCTCCATCGTAGTTTTGTCCTTAGCTTTATTTGATACTACTGATTATTCGGATTTCGTCTGGTTTTATGTATTTTAAGCATTTTTTTTTGAAATTATGGATTTCTTTTGTGTGGGTACTAGTGCTGCTGATGAGGAATTAATTTCCGAAATGGCCATACAGCTCATTAAAATTATTGCAGCTGGATTTAACATATGTGCTATGGTCTCATGTTCATTTACTCCATATCCTTTTGTAAAATATTTAATACAGGAGTTTGTCTTCTATTGCAGTGTGGAGTTGGTAAAACAATTCCCCGTGGTAGAGATGTATGCTCTTTATTTTTCTTAGATATGGTGTACTTGTACATGAGATAATATCTCATGTGTCCACTTTGTTCAATTACTATTATCTAAATTTATATTAATTCT
>MJUU01043276.1:65240-80378 GCA_002080025.1 Modiolus philippinarum
CCCCCCCCCCCCCCTCCATCGTGGTTTTGTCCTTAGCTTTATTTGATACTGATTATTCGGATTTCGTCTGGTTTTATGCATTTTAAACATTTTTTTTTTGAAATTATGGATTTCTTTGTTTGGGTTCTAGTGCTGCTGATGAGGAATTAATTTCCGAAACGGCCATACAGCTCATTAAAATTATTGCAGTTGGATTTAACATATGTGCTATGGTCTCATGTTCATTTACTCCATATCCTTTTGTAAAATATATAATACAATTTTTTGGGTCACCGTGCATTTATACGCAAAGAAATGAAATTAAATATTGAAGGATTTTACAAGGAAATGATGGGAAAATGTTTATATAAAAGGATAGCTTAAATAATCTATTATAGATTTTGTTCAGATTGTTTATCTGTTTTGAGATAATTATATCGTTTACATAAAAAAATAAAAATAAGGAGTCACCATTAACATTGAAATAGCAGAGATTAATTGTAAAATGTTAATTTCTTTATAGTGATATCAATATGATAATAATAATAATATTTATTCGGGCAAGTGCATACAGTCATATAATGTACACATAAAACAATATATAAAACAATGCTAAGCAATGAATAGTTTTAAAAGTATATATATTGTAATATTGAACACATACTAGTAGGATAACCCATAAATTCAAAAAAGACATTTCCAATGGGGTCCTTGTTAATAATTCCATAAAAATACCTAAAAGTCTACTCATATGTCCTATAAGCAAATATAAATAAACCTAATCGAACAATAGCGGAATAATACCACTGAGACACCTTAACTTCAACACATACGAACACTTTCAGCTCTTATAGAGCTTTGATTAGATTAGATGTTTTATATATTATTACATTAGATGTTGGTTACATCGACCTCTATGTGATACACTCTCCCATGAGAAGTAAAATTATAGAAACATACGAAGCCATACTAGAGTTGTATTTCACCAAATAAGTGATTTATATATTTTTAGATTAGATGTTGGTTACATAGATTACAAAAACAGGATAACAGTAAATACCTACAATGGCCAGGAACTACAATCACATGCCACAATTTACATGCAAACTGCACCAAAAAAACAATAATGAAAACAAATAACTAAATACCGAAGTCACTGTGAATTTTGATTCTGCATATACGTATTTCGACAACTTATGTCTCTTCAGTGCAGATAAAATCTAAACCTTTGGAAGACCATAAAGTCACAGAGACAAACATAAATAACGATAGGAACTCGGGATAGCTGCACTTGGTACCGGCACTAGCAAAAGCCAGCGGTAGGGTTAAACCGGTTTATGGGTACCAATAAGTGTTTTATATATATTTTTAGATTAGATGTTGGTTACATTGATCTTTATCTGATACACTCTCCTATGAGTGGTAAAATTATAGAAACATACAGAGCCATGCTAGAGTTGAAAGAAGAAGGCCTTGTTAGGTAAGCATGTTGTAACATGGCTACTTGTTTTTCATTATTTTGATTGTTGTCATTCATATATGTGCCAATAATTCCATAAAAAATCCTTATTGTCGTTTCAGCGATGTTCTTCTCATCAGTGCGGATATTATATATTAGTTGATATAATTTTACAATTTCAAGTGACATAATTGAAACAACACTTTAGTCTGTTCATCGAAATTGGTTAGAGTAACTAAAGTATAATATTTTGTTCGAAAGCTTTCATTCAGAAAGCTTAAATAGCCGATGTGTTGACGTATGCACAAACAACTATCGTAATCATATAACAGTGTTTTCCATTCGCCATTTCAGCTGGCTTTGCCGACCAGTTTTTTTTACAGGCCGACCATCTTTGCCTTTGTCAAGGTGTTGGTATTGTTAGAAAAGTTAAGGTTGACTGGGCGGAGTTACCTGTCATTCAGGATTTGATCATTCCAAAACATGAATAGGTACAATAGACCAAATGCATGATGATCTTATTAAAAGATCAATAATTGTTTAATTGGTGAATGTTCTTATTTACATCGTTGGACATACAAACTACAAACGATTTGTTTTTGAAAAGTGTTCACTATAAAGATAAGTAAATGATTACTAATGATTGATTTGATTATAATTTTTAACACCTAATGTTGATACTACACTGAAAAAGTAGAATTACCCCAGTTCAAAGTTTAAGACAATCCCCGCCCAGTCAATCTTAAGTTTTATTACAATAATAACTGATATTTTTTTCAGTTCCGCACCGACTCAGTTCAGTCGTTAGTATTCCAATCAGCTGATAAAACTTGGATCCTGACCCATGCTGACTATCGCACGGTTGGGCCAGGTTCGAGCAGGCTATCAGCTGATTTGCGAGTTGTTTTCATTAGACAAAATTGAGGATTCGAACAAAAAGGAAACAGAATCGATGTTTTCTTTCTTTCTTTCCTACAGAAAGAAAAGGAAAGCTATTGCATTAAATTATTCAACATGTTCAAAGAAGCATGAAATCATCCAAATAGGGACCACCATATAATTTCAATATGGCACGAGAAAACGATCAAAACTGTGAGTACGAAACCAAAGGGATGATAAATACGAAAGGATTTAAAATAGTTTATGGTAACAAGCGAATCACATTTTAGTTCCATATGCCAAAAGTAGAAAAAGCGGTAATGATAGAAAGCAAAGTTTGCCCTACTGATTAAAAAGTAAAAACACCAAAAAGAAACATGAATGGATTTAAAAATTCACTGTCAAATCAGAATAACAACAAAACGAAAGTTTATTACTTTTATTTTACTTACACATGTATCAATTAAAAAAATACAGTTTTCATATACATTACCAAAATACAACACTCGAATGCTGCAAATCTACAAAGCCGGCTACCATCAATTTCAAAACTACCACCTTTCGTTTGGCAAAAAAGGAAAACACTGTTATAAATTCCCAACACTTCATTTGGAAACGAATTACTGATAACTTGTTAAAAGAAATTACTGATAACTTGTTAAAAGAAATCATGATTACTTGATTCATCCAGATAAGAAAGAACTACTATATCCCATAAATTAAGTTATATTGTTTCTATACAAACGTTTAAAAACACAAAAAAGACCTGTAAAGATCCTATAAATGAATTAGTAGCAATACCATTATCTCAAATATAATTTGATATTTTAGGTCTGTGGGAGTTTCAAACTTTGGAATACAACATTTAGTAGGGATTCAAGAAGCCGGTCTGCCAAAACCATCTATCAACCAGATTGAACTTCACCCTTGGCAACAAAAACCGGATATAGTAAAATACTGTATAGATAATGGCATTACTGTGATGGGATATTCCCCCTTAGTCAAAGGTCAAAGATTTAGTGATAAAACACTGAATGTAATCGCAAACAAGTAAGTGAATTTGGTTTTAGTTTGTACGACAAAAGGAAGAAAATATTTTTTCTCCTTAAAAGTGCAAGATGAAAACCAACAAAAAAGCGTTGTTCTATTGCTCGATTTTACCATGTTTTGTGGAGACTTTGTCTCATGTGAATTTACTTCATATCAGTCCATTGATTATTAAATCATCTTAAGCTTACATTCAAACCTATCTGAACCAAAACAGAAAGACCAATCAAACACAAACACCTCACATTACTGTCAAAGTGAAAGTAAACACTTTTACAGAAACTAGAGGGTCTATGCAATAATCAGGTGTTCTTGAAACTGACAAATATGGACGAGTAAAGCACGAATATATGACAAACACGATTATTTACTTTCCATTTGTAATTTTTTCATTTCTGTTCCGATACATCATGCTAGGTGAAAATTGAAAAAAAAGTCCAACAGATCAATAAATACCGAACTTGCTGAAAATTTTGCTTCTGCATATGGACATTTTGACAACTTATGTCTCTTCGGTGCATATAAAATCTAAATATTTGGAAGACTATAATTGAAAGATGTTCAAAAACTGATAGAGAACAAATAACCAATATGATCTAAATAGAAAGCAAAAATCAGCTAAAGACAAAGTTATGCATCATTAAATTTCAACAAATTTACAAAAAAATTAGATATTGCAATTTTATAAATAAAATTAGCTCTCGGGTCAGCACCGAAGTACTGACTTCTAGGCTGGTGAATACAGTCCACAGATAGAGCCATCGACTCAGTGGTAAATAAATCAATACATACCGAATTGCTGTATATTTTGCTTCTGCATATGGCCATTTCGATAACTTAAGTATCTTCGGTGCAGACAGAATCCAAAATTTTGGAAGACATTAGAATAAAAAATAAGTTTAAAAAGAGTTTTTTTAACCAGGTGACTACTTCTTCAGAAATATGAGGGAAATAACTTTAAAAAATGACACTTTGCATCAATGTACGCCTTACTACCCTTGCAATAACGGTTTTTTTTGTCCAGTAAAATTTATGAGGCTAGCACTTCTCATTACCGGAATGTAAGATTTCAACAGTTCATTCAAAATTTGGTGTCTGAGATTTGTAGTAGAGAATAAGAACAAACTTAAGTTGTTTAAGAGAAAGATCTTCGGTCAATTTAGAAAAATATCTTCATGCAGTTTACAAGACCAGAATGTCGCACGTGAATTTTTTACAGCAATGACTTCAATTTATAGGTGACATACCCTTGGTTAAGTACCCAACATTCATGTCAGGGGCAGAGATAAAACAAACAAAATAGTTGGAAAACAAAAGCAAATAAGCTTTTACAAGGAAGTTATTGTATCAACCATAGGCCTTAAGTTATATAAGTTATATCAGTATGTTATGTAATTTATTTCTTTGTACTTCACCCTTAATTTGCGTGTACATTAATGTTAGACAGAGAACGATTCGGAGATCAGTTTTAGGTTGGCTTTTTAACATTTTTTTCTTTAATGTTAAGTGTATTAGAATTATATTTTTCTTTTTTCTGTGCTACATCTCATTGACAAAAATGCACACCCAGACAGCAAAGAATCTATAAGAGCCATATATAACAAGACAATTGCACCAAAGGAGGCATTTGCTGAAATTTAAGCTTAAATAACAGATGATTTGGGTTATAATGAATAAAAACAAGGCAATAATACCGACAGATTGCAAGGGTGGTAATATGAAAAATTAACATGATAATGCAAAAATCAAGGTTAAAATATTTGTGATAAAAAGAATGATAATACTTGAAGATAGTTAGGAAAATAATGGGATGATGATATGTACAGAAACACTTAAAATCAGGAAAATAATGGGCAGTAACATCAAGAATCATAAAAATACCGCATGAAAATGTATTATCACAAATAGCAAGTAATCACAAACACTGGATTATACTACATGTTGTAACTTACGTTTAAAGGTATAGCAAAACACCTGCACAAATACTAATCAGATGGAGTTTACAACACGGATTTATAACGATTCCTAAATCTTCAAAAGAAGCACGGATTGATGAAAATATGGACACATTTGATTGGGAAATCCGCGAAGAAGACATGATTATTTTGGTATGTCTGTTAACATGATCTGCATTCAATGTATTTAAATTTCAATTAGGAAAAATATCTTCTGCATTAAGCTAATATGTCCCTCCACATCAGCGGATGCTGAAGAGGGAGGTGTTTTAAACCTTTTTTTTATTCAAAACCACGGAATAACAAGGAACAAAGCTCAAAGAAGATTTCTTAAATCAACAACGGCATAATAAGGAACAAAGCTCAAAGAAGATTTCTTAAACCAAAGTATATCCAGAAGTTAATCACAACCGAAAAAAAACATTCAAAATAGAAAACAATAGCATTGGACCCACATTCACTCCGGAATCATCTTTGTTTAAAGGCTAGGTCCGCCGCCAATCTACTAACGACTTCATGTCAAATAGCTTGTCTACATCCCAGAAAGCATCCCAAACAGTTTTCTTGTCTATTAGTGTGTCTTTTTTATACCCCCCGCAAACAAAGTTTGGGGGGGTATATAGGAATCACCCTGTCCGTCCGTCCGTTCGTCTGTCCGTCTGTCTGTCCGTCCATTACCTTGTCAGCGCATGTTCTCCTAAAAGGCTGCTTGGATTTTGATGAAATGTTACAATGTTGTAGTACACTATCTGAAGATGCGCATGAAGTAATATGGTTGCTGCCCGAAATTTTTAAGGGGAGATAATTCGTCTTTGAATATTTTGTAGAAAAGGGGGGTAGGCGAACCTTGTCAGCGCATGTTCTCCTAAACGGCTGCTTGGATTTTGATGAAATGTTACAATGTTGTAGTACATCATCTGAAAATGTGCATGAAGTAATGTGGTTGCTACCAGAAATTTTTAAGGGGAGATAATTCGTCTTTGAATATTCTGGAAAAAGGGGATGTGTGGACAAACCTTGTCAGCGCATGTTCTCTTAAACGGCTGCTTGGATTTTGATGAAGTGTTACACAGTTGTGGTACACCACCTGAACATGTGCATGAAGTAATATGGTTGCTGTCCTAAATTTTGAAGGGGAGATAATTTGTCTTTTAATATTTTCAGAAAAAAAGGGGGAGGTTTATCATTTCGTCTATACTTGTGTCCACATTTGTACTGTGTCCACAACTGTATTGGGTCCACACACACTTAAATTTACACTTGCCATATTGATTCAGGGTTCAATTAGAGGGGGGTATACCTGGCTGCCATTCGGCGACAGCTCTAGTTTCTGTATATCAAGCAACGGTCCGTCCAGCATAGATTGCTTGAATAAAGTTTTTTCCCCCATTCTGCACAGGAAAGCCCTTCCATCTAATACAGGACTTTCGTGATAGGAAATGTAATTGAAGACAGAAATTCCTCTGATAATAGTAAGCGGGAATGAGAACTAGATTCCTGATATATTTCATAAATAAATGCTCACATACCTCATAAAACAAATTATTTAGCAATTGTAAAATGTATAATAACATTTCCCCCATGACTACTGTTTACTAGATATTTCTCCCATTCTCAGCAGTTGGTTAAATGTGCAAGCGACTTTTTAACAAACGGGCGTTGAATAAATTGCAGCGTGTGATTTCCCTCCATTTTTTTTCGCGTTTTACACACATTTCATGGGAGAAAACCTTCTCATTCAGCTAGTTCGTGAGTTAAAAATATTTCTTGTTATCTCGAGGGAAGACATATTTTAAACTCACTCCAACCTGGAGCAGAAACTATATTTAATTGATGAAACACACTTAACATGGGGCTTTATAAAATGAATTTAGCATAATTCCCCCTCAGCTCATCGGTGAAAAATTAATAAATTTTTCCCACTCGCCAATTTGATGCATTAATTTTTTTGTAAATAACATACCCTCCGCGGTGACAAACAATTATTTCGAAAGTCCCGTATTGTTTGTGTGTCAAATTGCTTGTTGTGTGTCACAGATTGTATGTTAAACTTGCAATCATAAATGTTAGTGCCTCCCTTTGTTAACCTGTTTTGCCTTAGTGTTTCTATGGGTTAATTATTTATCAACTTGTTTTGTTGTTATTGCTGAAAAAGGAAGAAAAACGTATTGGCAATATTAAATATCTCAATATTTTGTTTAAAACTTGGATTATTTGCCTAGTGTTCAAAGCAAATACAGGCCTCTTTCGTAGATCTATCAGTTATTGTCTTCCAAATATTATGATTTGAACTGCACTGAAGAGATATATCATGTAGAAATGGCCATCTGCATAAAAATTCGGTTTTTATTTATTTGACATGTTTTATGAATGTTTGCAAACAGCTTGGTATGAAGAAAATTGTTCTGATTTGTATATATGTTTAGTGATTGAGTACCATTTTCCATGGAGTCTTCATCACTATCTGTATTTTATTTTCCAGAGCTTTACTTTTGATGATAAGTGTTTACTAGCCGAATATAAATTCCAAACGATGCACTTTAAGAATAAGTGTAAAACACTAGCAGTATATAACTTCCTTTTGCATTCCCAAAGATGTTCTTTTATAATAAACTTTCATTACTTAACGGTTATAACTTCCGAATTAAAAGTCTTGTGTAAAACAAAGTTCTCGCTTCGTGAAAACAATGGATTTCATTGACAGATTTCATAGAAAAAAGTCGTACTGTGTGTAGTTGTGATAAATATGTTTTATGGAAATTGGGTAACATGGAAGCTTCTTCAATGTATTTTGTGAGATTATCATAAGGAAAAATTGAAATTTTTCGATTCTTATATATAAAATGAGAAATCGGAGTCGTAGGGGTATCACGTAAGGCATGTGCTTTAAAATAGATATAAAAAAAGAAGGGAAACGGGTAATGTGTCAAAGAGACAATGATCCAAAGGGGAGTAATAACAACTCAAAGCCACCATAAGATCTTCAATGAACGTTGAGAAAACCCCACACCCAACGGCAGGTCGGAGTCGGCCCCTAAATAAAGAGTAATTAAGTTCAGCGAAATAAACACCATCCTAGACTCCTATCGACATAAAGTAAACTAAGTAGAAAACAGACAAGACACACAAAGGCTTAATAAATTTCCTGACGTAGGACAGGTACAAACCTGCTGCGGCGGGGTTAAACTAGTTTTATTGGACCCAAACCTTCCCCCTATAGCCAATGTGATAAATCAAAAAAACAATCGTAACAACGGTAAAATTCAGTTAGCAACAAGACTGAGTCAATTGTGAAAAATGAAACTGAAAGAGAAAAAAGGGATATACATCTTATTGAAGAATCATGTCTGAAATAACATAAATAATTATTTATTTTTTTTTTACAGAACGGTTTTCCAGATAAATCATGTACTTGGAATCCATGTAAGAGTAAATTCACAGGATGATGATTTTTATATTGCTGATTGCCAGATTTCCTTGACAAGGAAATTCACGGAAAGAAAAGTCCCTTGATGAGGTTTCAATGACGTTTTGAAATCACTAAACCTTGTATTGTTTTCATTATTATTGCTCACCTCCTTTATATTACTGTAAACGTATTTATTTTTGTGGTTTACTTATTTTTGCTATTCTCGCGGTTGGCTCTGGAACGCAAAAAAAATATCTGTGAAAATAAGTTTTTGTGTAGAAAAAGCCTTTTTAAAATTGAAAATCGTGCCAATATGTCGATCTTTCATGAACCGCGAAAATTAATACGATTACAGTATTCCGTTCAGATCACAGGGAAAGGTTTGGACCTTCCAAAGCACTCAAGGAGGAATTTGTGTCCTTTCTGTTAAAGGAATATTTTTACAATAAAACACAGAATTTTTTTACAATGATGTCTCTTAAAGAACTGTATACTACGTATCTTTCATGATAAGTTTACATGTACAGTGGTTTGAAAAAAAAATATTCAAATGAAATAACACCTTATGGGGCATGCTATGATAATTTTATCCCGTATTCTGTTTTACACGTGAGTATTTTACGAAAGGATATGGATTGATGAACATGAGACCATAACACATATGTTAACTCCAACTGCAATAATTTTAATGAGCTGTATGGCCATTTCGGAAATTTATTCCTCATCAGCAGCACTGGAACCCCCAAAAAAAAGGAAATCCATTATTTAAAAAAAGAGTAAAATGCTTAAAAGTCTCCAATTTTTCAAAATTTATAACAATTATAAAAATGAAAAAAAGTCCTAAACTTTTTAATACATTGGTTTGAAAATAATAAATGACCGCGTATTAGTCATAAATTTTAATTTCGCAGGTTTTGTAAAGTGACATATGAATATAAAAAAGCCGCCACTTCTGACACCTAATTTGATAGATATTAGTGCGATATAAAGTACTTTAAATGTTGTGTTTTTATATGAAAAAGAAAGGAAATGGGGTAAATTTCAAGGAGACAACACCTCATATCCAGGTTTAAACGACAAAAAACAAAACATCTAGGGGTCACCATATGGTCTTCTACACAGTGAAGAACCTCACACCATATAGTAAGCCCTAAATGGCCCGAAAGGTAAAAAAGTGAACAAACCACATCCAATAACCCAAATATCAAGAAACTAAAATTTTTTAAGAGGACAAGGACAAGCATCAGTAAAATGCCATTCAGGTTGTTCATATAATGATCATATCTTTCCAAGTAGAACTATGTAAGATACTAAATTTAATTTTGATTTTGTTTGATACTATATTTTTAACCCGACATTTCTTTTGAAATGCCTGAACCAAGTTAGGACCATTGCGGTCGCCATTTTTCCTGGTCGTTTTTTCACCCTTTTAGATCATATTTTGTTTTTTGTTCTCTACCAGTTTTAAAACATCTTTGATTTTATGATCTTCCAAATATTTAGATTTTATCTGCACTGAAGAGACATAAGTTGTAGAAATTGCCTTCTGCAGAGACTTAATTTGAGTAACTTCAGTATTTTGTTATTTGTTTTTTTTTGCCGCATGGACTTTGGCTCTTGATAATTGTGTTCGGTAATTTTATTATTGCCCCCATTTAATCGACATTAGCAGCTGCAAACTGTATGTGCATAATATTACGATACATCTTTGTCTTGTTGATTTATATATTACAAAACAACGGCAGTAGAATACCTAAAGAACAAGCACAAGATTACATAAATCAAAATCCAGAGACAAGGCAAAAGCAAGAACACCAAAAGACAAAAGACCTAAGACACTACATGCCCACAAAACACACAAACATCACATGTGCAATACAAAAAAATTATAGAACTAACAGTGTGAACTCTAAAAAAAAACCAAAACAAAACAAAACAAACAAAGTGACATCAGTTGCTCCGGAACGGTAAGCTTGTCCTGCCCTACAAGTGTTGAAAAACATAACGGTATAATTACGGGAATTAATGTACATTAGAACATAACCAAGATTTGAGCTTATCTACACATAGCCTTGTTGAGCTTTTGTAATCTTTAGGGTCCATTTCCCGGCGGTTTTATTTATTATTTTCCCCTGAAACAATGACACCCTTTTGTCAATAGTCGATTTGCAAATTAAAACAATTTTCCAAGTTTAAATGAATATTTTAAATGCTTGCAAAACAAAGGAATACAACTCCAGACCAGAACAGAAACACATATTTCAACCGTAAACTAATTATTTTCTCCTGACTTGAACGGTTTCAGAACTTCATTTTTGGGGAAAATTTATCAGAATAATATGATATTTTATGTATCAAATTATTTTGTGTTATCTAAATATATATCATATACCAATAGTACCGATTTATAAAGGTTTTTTTTTCGGCAAATCTAATGACTTGTCTGGAGTCAAATGATGTTGAATTAAATTTGATTACTCCGTTTTGAATTAAAACTTTAAAGAACGGATTTTTTTTCTAATAGATCTCATCTAGACTTATTGTTGAAGGTCTCATGGCGACTTCAAGATGGCGAACAACAATAAAAGCGTTCTTCCATTGCTTTGTTTTACCATGTATTTGTAGAGACTTTGTCTCATGTACATTTACTTCATATCACTTCATTGCTTAATTGAAAACACTATGAAAATTTTATGAAATTTTAATTATTTAGTGAAAGTTCAAAAGCCAAAGAAAAACAAAACAAAAAAACAAAAACAAAAAAAAAACACAAAAAACACTGTGTACAGCAAAATTTGGATATTATTTATTTAGAAATTTAGCACAAAGATTTACGAGTTTAGCTCTTTAAAATCTAACTAAAAGTTTTTAATCACATTTTTACTGATACCGATACTTCCTTACAATTATAATGAAGCATTCCAGAATGGTATTCAATACACATGAATTTGTACATTTTAAATACACATGAATTTGTTCAAAGCACAAAAGCACTATCAGAAATTCTATGGCAATCACCACGACATCATAGATATGAAATATCGGTTTCAAAAATGAGAAGAGACCTTTTCACGTCTTATCGGATTTGACATTACCGATTATGTCTTCTCCCTGGATTGACCCACAGGTAGGGACGGATTCTGCATATAGAGCAGGAAAAGCTACTGTTCTGGAGCACATGTTGTCACTCTTTTTTAGAGTTCACACTCTTAGTGCTTTAGTACTGAGTGTTGTACTTGTGGTGATGGTATGTTTTGTCGATGTCTTACGTTTTCTGCCTCGTTTTGGCTTTGATTTATGTAATCTTGTGTTTTGTTTCTTCAGTATTCTTTGTCGTTGTTTTGTTGTAATATGAATTTCTGTAAGACAATGACATGAATATATGAACTCTTTAAAGAGTCAGTATCTACTTTTATGTACACTCTTCTTCTTGCACACTTGACATGATATTTTTTGGGGTATTTATTACCACTTGGCCGGTGCCACTGCTGGTAGACTGCTAGTCCCTGAGGGTATTCACCAATCCAGTAGCCCGAAAGCCGATTTTATTTAGAAAATTGCAATATCCAAATTTAAGAAAATTTTGTTAAATCATGAGGAATATCTCCCTCCTCCTTGGTCGGTCCTTGGCTGATTTTGGTTCCCATTTTTAAAGTCCTACTGGTAATTATCAGTTTTACATATTTCGATTTATGGGTTAAAAATGTTTTTATTTGATTTGCACTGATGAGACATAAGTTGGCGAAAACTACATATGCAGAAACTGAATTCACAGTCACTTCGGTATTTTGTTATATATCGTTGAAAAAAAACTAAACAGGACCAAGAACAAGTGCCATAGATAAGAATACTTATTTCTATATCTTGTAACGTGGGGAATGTCAGTTCCAATCGTTTTACTCACATCCTGGACTCAGTAGAGTTCATGTAAGGACTCGTATGACAAACACATGCAGATGTAATAGTATTAGACCTGATTTGCTAGTATTTTGTTGTAACAATACATCTGTAAGGGTACTCTGTTTTCTTTGGTAACACTCAACTTTAAAGTATATAGGGTGATATGCTTAACTTATTTATCTGTACTGTCTTATTTGTTATTTTGTTAATAGAGTACTGATCATCTTTAGATCAATAAATATTCTTACTTTCTTTCTGTGTTTGTAAGTTTAGGTCGAAATTAGTGGCATTCTTTTATCCTCTAGCTGCTTTTGACTCAGATACAAGTTATTTTTTCATATGTTTTGGTTGCAGGGCTATAAATTGAATTGTCTGTATATTCCAATTAATTGAAGTTATTTTTGATGTGAATATAAATCTAAAAACTCTTACTATAATTATTTGTTTTCTGCTAGAGGAGGTTTGCTCTGATTGAGAACATTATGAATGTTTGCGGAAATTCACTAATTCCGCAATATTTAGGAGTTTGAATTTTAATTGTGTTTTTTTAACATGTGTTTGTTCTTGTCTTGAACTACAACAATCCAAGAGAATGGTCTATTTTAAGCATTATCTTCATGCATAAACTAAACTGTCCAAAATACTCAACTCCTAACTTGAATGGGTTCACCGATTATCTCATTTAAACATAAAAAAATGACAATTAGTTAATTTATGATGTTTCAGTTCACTTAAATGTTATTATCTGATTTACAGATTTATTTTAGAGATAATGCGTTTTCATTGTTGTTTCAAGTTGATTGGTTGTTCAACTCATATAACTATGTCTGCTATGCATACACTTAATTTCTCTATACTGAGTCGCTGTGCAATCTACACATCGCTCATGTGCCCTTGATCCTGTCAGAAATTTGACTGATCAACGATCAAATAAAGTCTCAGCTGCACATACGCGATTACTGGCATATCAAGAAAAGCGACAGATTCTTATGAACAGAAATTTTTTTATCACCACAAATACCAGCATCAGATCCTGACCAAACTAGTCAGTCCCAGTACCAACCTAGGTATTCAATTTTTGGCTACATTACCGTTTTGAACAACTTCCGAGCCATAACTGTCCGAAAACCGTCTCAGGATTCAACAACTCGAAAAATACAAACCCTTGTAATTCGATTATAACCCAATATGAAAGAGAATCATGGTTCCTAAGAAATAACGATAATTTCATTGATGTTATGGAAAACTTGCTGTATGGGACATCGTTCTAAATGTCCATACTAAATTTCAAGAGGTAGTGATTCTTAGCTAGTGAAAAAGTGTAACAAAACATTTATAAAACTGAAAGAATATTTAAAAAAATAAGTGGGTAAACAGAAAGTAGTGGTCCGGCAAACCTGAATTCGTTACTTGCATTTTAAACTTGCCACTATAAAAACATTTGAAGTGGCAGTGATTAATATTTACTAAGAAAACTGTTATCAAAAGTTTCTTGAATTGATAAAAGATGAAGACAAATTGAGCAAGTTGGCAAACAGAAAGTAGATGTTCGCCAAACCCTGAAGTTGTCGATATTCCCTATTACGTAAAGAATGTAAGTTACGTCCCAGCTTTTCTGGACTCTTAATCAATATCTGTAATTTATTAACAACATTATGCATGAAATAAATGAGTAAAATAATATTAGGTAGATTATCAGTTAAAGTGCTTCAAAATCGAGCGAAACAAAGGGAAGGAATAAGAGAGAAGGAATAGTGCAAAGCATTTACAAAAATTAAAGTGCCTTGGATAACAAAAGAAATATTCATAACAGGTCTTGAAATAGTAACTACAAAAATGTAAGTAAGTTTATTTTATTGATAAAAAGACCAAACAATGATCTATCATCAATTGACATATATACATAACAAAAGAATTTACATAAATATATTCGCAAAGACATTATTTATGCTAAACACTTCAACATAAGAATACTCAAGTCGGAACAGCAACATCAAACAACGTTTACTTTTTAACATAAAAAGTCCTCAACTAAGATCAGCAGTGTGTCATATCTTTCCCATTCAATTAACAGAATAATAACAAAACCTGAACAATAATCGTGCAGTCAATAAAAAATGGGTAAATCAACTTTATTATTATCATTATTATAATGTAGTAAACCAATAAATACATAAATATACAATGTTTTATTTTTTTATTTTGGAATCTGACATTATGGCCTGCAGAAATTGTCGAATTGGAAATATTACTTGCCATTTCAAATTGGATTAAAAAGCCGCGGCAATATATGTCCTAGGAAAAAAAAATACTAAAAAACAAATAAAAACGCAAAATAAGTAATAACAAGTTAAAAAAACATAAAAAAAAAAAAAAAAAAAAAAAAAAAAAAAAAAAAAAAAAAAAAAAAAAAAAACAAAAAAACAAAACAAAAAATAAACGAAAAAAAAAGAAATATAAACAACCCCCGCAAAAAAAAACAAACATAAAAAAAAAGCAACAACCCCCCC
>MJUU01043276.1:85052-101969 GCA_002080025.1 Modiolus philippinarum
GGCCAACAATCCTGTAAAATTTGAATGAATTCTGAACAGCCGTTTCTAAGGAGTTGCGTCCACAACATTTGCCATTTTATAACAATGTGGAAATAATCAAAGTCCTATAACTCCCACAAAATTTGAAGACTCGAAATGGCGACGCGATATGATCTTGTACTAATTGTGGCTAACAATCCTGTAAAATTTGAATGAATTCTGACCAGCAGTCTCTGAGGAGTTGCGACCACAAGATTTGCCATTGTATAACAATGTGGAAATAATTAAAGTCCCATAACTTTCACAAAATTTTACGAATCAAAATGGCGATGCGATATGATCTAGTACATATAGTGACTAGCAATCCTACAAAATTTGAACAAAATCCAATACACGGTTTCCGAGGAGTTGCGTCCACAAGATCTCCATTTGTATAGTATTGATAAAAATCGTCAAAGTCCCATAACTCCTATAAAAATTGTCAAAACAAAATGGTGGTGCGATATGATTTAGAACATATAGTGACTAACAATCCTACAAAATTTGAACAAAATCCAACACACGGTTTCCGAGGAGTTGCGTCCACAAGATCTCCATTTGTATAGTATTGCTAAAAATCGTCAAAGTCCCATAACTCCTATAAAAATTGACGAATCAAAATGGCGGTGCGATATGATCTAGTACATATAGTGACTAACAATCCTACAAAATTTGAACATAATTCAATGCACGGTTTCCGAGGAGTTGCGTCCACAAGAAAGTGTGACAGACAGACGGACGGACGGACGGACGGACGGACGGACACACGGACGCAGACCATTACTATGTCCCACCGTCGCGGTGCGGCGGGGGACAAAAATACACAGAGACTGAAATATATCACAAATAACAACATGCGCATGGTTTATGGGCAGTTATTTAACAATTAAAATTCTATTTCGTAAAATTCTGAAATGCTGGAAATTCCCATTTTTCACGAAAATCGCCCGAAATATTCAATTTTACCCATATTTTGGTTTTAAAATTATATATTACAGTGACTTCGGTAGTTTGTTATTTATATATTACGATTTATCAAATGCATCTTTGGCAAAGAAAGAAAATATTAGTATGCTATGTTCATATATATTTAAAGACAGACATATTTTGGGGACTTTTAAGTTTAATTTTGTTATGGTAGGGGTAAGATAGTCACATTGAACACTCCTTGTCTTTCTCAGCAGTGTTGTAAGATAACTTATGTATCGGTTAAAACAATAAATTGGCATATCTGCAGATAAGCCACATATAATGATTTAAAGGTACATTTTGGACAAATTTGAAATGCTAAAAGATTCCCATTTTTCATCAATTTTTGACAAAATATTGAGTTTAAGCAGACGAGTTGGGTTTAAAATACCAACTCACGATAGAATATATGCAACCTTGCTATATGCAACGCAGATTTTGCGAGTGGTGGTTATTTTTATTCTAACATAGACAAAAAAATCGATAATTTTTGGAAACATTTGTTGGCGTAGATGTAAGAGTTTTGATATTTAGATGTTTACATGGCAGAGTTGAACAAAGGTTTAAGCTTTTAAAACCAAAAAGAAGGTGATTGACGAAATATTACCCCTGACAGTTACAGAATACAATAATCATATCTCCTGACGGGGAGCCTTAATACTTCTTCAGTAGTAAAAAAAAATGTGTGAAATAATTTTGGAGTTTTGTCGGATGAAACCATAACAAATCATAAATCTGACGTTTAAGGTTGATAAAGCTTACACTACATGTTGGCTTCTGAAGATGTAAGATCGTTTGTTAGCCACAGAGAATTATACTTTTCGTTTTTCTTGAATGACTTTTGAATGACTTTATATACAGCTTCGATACATTCGGACAAAGAGCATCCTGTATGGGTATTAACTTATAGTTCAACACATATTACTTTTTTTCTAGTTGTTTATTTGGAGAAACCTGTATTTATAACCTGTTGCTATTATTTGGATTTTTAACAATGTCAGTGTCTCAGTAATGACTTTTCCAAAAGATATAATTAAAGATGTTTATGAAGAAGCCTAAGATTACGATTTAACATTTTCGAGAGAAAAGATTGCTCAAGTCGTTTTGTGAAAAAAATATTAGTGGTGTAAAAGTAGTTGGAGTTAGTAGTCTACCTGTATGGGTTTTATTCGTATGTTTATTCTACGATAGGGAAACGGGACAGAGAAAGGGGAGGTTTGGGTACCCATAAACCGGTTTAACCCTACNNNTGGTTTTTTCTTGTGCAGTTCCTATTTACTTTCTGGCATGTGGCTATGTTTTTCGGCCATTGTAGGTGTTTCCTGTTATCTTTTTTATTCCATTGTAATGTTTTTGATTGCTTTTTGATCATTGAATATTCTAAGGAAATTTTAATCTTACCAATATAGCATCCCTTTTTATCTCTTTAGAAGTCCTAAAATATTACTGATATTGTAAGTTCGTCTTCGTTTGATTATACGAAAAGTATATTTAACATCAATGATAATGCGTAGATAGAATATTTTTAGTAATTAAAACGATTCGAGGTAAGTATCAACATAAGCCAACAAAACGCCAAGAGCTATGTCAGAGTCTTCTACTTTTCATTTTTCATCGTTTTGAAACAACATTTGATACTCTTTAAACTGTTGTTATTATTCAAAAAGCTTGAAGCAATCGGAATCTTAGTCTTAAAAACTTAACTGGTAATAGAACTTTTGTACGAAATAAGGTAGGCAACGTATTATTGACAAGTTCTTATAGAAATGCACAAGTTTTATTGTCTTATGATTTTTGTATAATCTTAATTGATGAATAAACTCCTTTTATTAAGTCCCCGACAACGGAACATTTTATTTAAAGTGCTTTACAATTGAAAAAAAAAATATGCAATTTAATTGTAACAAAAATAGACACATCATGAATAGACAAAACAAATAAACAAAAATGAATAGGAACTCAACGAGACTGAAGCACAGGAATGTTGCCGGTTGAGTCTTAGTCACTTCTCAATAAACTTTGAATCTAAGAAAATGTCTACTCCCATAATTTGCTTAAAATAATAAAAAAAAGGAGAGATATTTGAACCATTTTTGAGACCATCGCAACCACCATTAGACTTCCATGGCGAATGATTTTTGAATGTAGAATGCAGCGACGTATAAGTATTACTGATCTAAAATCGGAGTTTCACTATAAGAAAGTCTCCTCAATTACGTTTGTTTGTTTTCAGACATCAGACATCTAGGGGCCGTCTTGAACTTACTATGAGGTATGAGCAAAGCTCATTGTTGAAGGCCTCATGGTGACTTTAAGATGAAGAACAACAATAAAAGCGTTGTTCCTTTGCTTGTTTTTTACCATGTATTTGTAGAGACTTTGACTCATGTGCATTTACTCCATATCCTTTTAATTCACCATTTACGACTGGAGTGTGGAGTCCGTAAAAAGATTCCCCGTGCGAGAGATGTGTGCTCTCTATATTTTTCAGTTATGGTGTACTTGTGCGTGAGAGAATTTCTCATATGGATATACTATTGATACTTTCAAATTTTGGCATTTATTTTTATTAATTTCGAAGTGTAATCCAGACCACCTGTTTTAAGTGCCCACATATCACTATTTTATAACGCCAAGTTTTCTTACATTCTACTTGATGAGTGCCCTGTGTTTGTCTATATGTTGTAGTTGTCCACTAGCTTAAGACACTAGTGCTTTTGTCGGGCAAAGGATGATGACAGTGATTGTAAGAGCACTTTGCCAGTTTAACTGATGTTTGTTGACAATCCCGCACCCATGAGCAAGAAAGACATGGATGTAGCGTTGCTCGGCAATTAGCAAAGAATTCCGCTTAAACCGGTGCTAGGGGCCGTCTTGAACTTACTATGAGGTATGAGCAAAGCTCATTGATGAAGGCCTCATGGTGACTTCAAGATGAAGAACAACAATAAAAGCGTTGTTCCTTTGCTTGTTTTTACCATGTATTTGTAGAGACTTTGTCTCATGTGCATTTACTCCATATCCTTTAATTCACCATCCACTCTGTTCCGTTGCTATTAACTTAATTTAAATAAATTCTCAAATATAATGTTTAACTCCCTCCATCGAATTTGTGTCTTTGATATTACTGATTATTTGGATTTCGTTTGGTTTTATGCCTATTAAACATTTTTTTTAAAAATATGGATTTCCTTTCTTTTTGGTTCTAGTGCTGCTGATGAGGATTAAATTTCCGAAATGGGCATACAGGTCATTAAAATTATTGCAGGTGGAGTTAACGTAGGTGTTATGGTCACATGTTAAATTACTCCATATCCTATCATAAAGTATCCAGAGTCGTCAATAAAGAGGTATAAGTCCGGGTATAATGCTGATGATGGTATATCAGCAGCCTCTTTACATGCCAGTTTATTTTGGTATATGTATGTAAGATAAAGGCTATCCCTAATTTGAGATTCGGTCGTAAAAAGAATGTTATATGTACAACTCAAAAAGTCAGAATTTCTTATTTTACCTACCTCTGATACTTCTATCCACTCTGTTACGAAGTCTGTATTTGTTACTTTACTTTCCTCTGGTACTTCTATCCACTCTGTTACAAAGTCAGTATTTGTTATTTTACTTACCCCTGATACTTCTGTTCACTCTGATACAAAGTCAGTATTTGTTATTTTACTTACCTTTGATACTTCTCTCCACTTTGTAACAAAGTCAATATTTGTTATTTTACTTTCCTCCGATACTTCTGTCGACTCTGTTACAGAGACAGTATTTGTTATTCTAATTACCTCTGATACTTCTGTCCACTCTGTTACAAAGTCAGTATTTGTTATTTTACTCGCCTCTGATACTTCTGTCCACTCTGTTACAAAGTCAGTATTTGTTATTTAACTTACCTCTGATACTTCTGTCCTACTCTGTTACAAAGTCAGTATTTGTTATTTTACTTACCTCTGATACTTCTGTCCACTCTGTTACAGTCAGTATATGTTATTTTTCTTACCTCTGATACTTCTGTCCACTCCGTTCCAGAGACAGTATTTGTAATTTTAATTACCTCTGATACTTCTGTCCACTCTGTTACATAGTCAGTATTTGTTATTTTACTTACCCCTGATACTTCTTTTCACTCTGATACAAAGTCAGTATTTGTTATTTTACTTACCTTTGATACTTCTCTCCACTTTGTAACAAAGTCAGTATTTGTTATTTTACTTTCCTCCGATACTTCTGTCGACTCTGTTACAGAGACAGTATTTGTTATTTTACTCGCCTCTGATACTTCTGTCCACTCTGTTACAAAGTCAGTATTTGTTATTTTACTCGCCTCTGATACTTCTGTCCACTCTGTTTCAAAGTCAGTATTTGTTATTTAACTTACCTCTGATACTTCTGTCCTACTCTGTTACAAAGTCAGTATTTGTTATTTTACTTACATCTGATACTTCTGTCCACTCTGTTACAGTCAGTATATGTTATTTTTCTTACCTCTGATACTTCTGTCCACTCTGTTCCAGAGACAGTATTTGTAATTTTAATTAACTCTGATACTTCTGTCCACTCTGTTACATAGTCAGTATTTGTTATTTTACTTACCTCAGATACTTCTGTCCACTCTGTTCCAGAGAGTATATTTGTAATTTTACTTACCTTTGTTAGTCTCTCCTTTTTGTTGCAAAGTCAGTGTTTGTTATTTTACTAACCTCTGATACTTCTGTCCACTCTGTTACAAAGTCACTATTTGTTATTTTACTCATCTCTGATACTTCTGTCCACTCTGTTACAAAGTCAGTGTTTGTTATTTTACTCACCTCTGATAATTCTATCCACTCTGTTACTAAGTCAGTATTTGTTATTTTTATTACCTCTGATACTTCAGTCCACTCTGTTACAAAGTCAGTATTTGTTATTTTACTAACCTCTGATACTTCTGTCTTCTGTGTGGTAAAGTCAGTATTTGTTATTTTACTTACCTTTGATACTTCACTCCACTCTGTTAAAAAGTCAGTATTTGTTATTTTACTTACATCTGATACTTCTGTCCACTCTGTTACAAAGTCAGTATTTGTTATTTTACTTGTCTCTGATACTTCTGTCAACTCCGTTACAAAGTCAGTTTTTGTTATTTTAATTACCTCTGATATTTCTATCTACTCTGTTACAAAGTCAGTATTTGTTATTTTACTTACCTCTTATACTTCTGTCCACTCCGTTACAAAGTCAGTATTTGTTATTTTACGTACCTTTGATACTTCCTTCCACTCTGTATCAAAGTCAATATTTGTTATTTTACTTACCCCTGATACTTCTGTCCTCTCCATTACAAAGTCAGTATTTGTTATTTTACTTACCTCTATTACTTCAAATCTGTCCACTCTGTTACAAAGTCAGCATTTGTTATTCTACTAACTTCTTATACTTCTTTTCAATCTGTTATAAAGTCAGTATTTGTTATTTTACTTACTTCTGATACTTCTGTCCCCTCTATTACAAAGTCAGTATTTGTTATTTTACTTACCTCTGATACTTCTGTCCACTCTGTTACAAAGTCAGTGTTTGAAATTTTGTTGTCATGTAGGTGTGCCATTTTATTTCGGTAATGTTTGATTCGGGCTAAATCTCCACATTCACTTTTATCACCAGCAACAGGAAGATTTTCAAATCCAATGGCAGATCTCGGAATGGAACCAAAATTACGGATCAGACACAACATCAAGGTAATGTCAAAATCTTACAATAATCTGGTGACACTGAAATCATATAATGGTGAAATTAAATAAAGTATCAATTGATAGCATGATGGAACACATTTACTTGACTACTTTAGTCGTTTTAGATGTCGAAATGCGCATATGCAGAAAAAAATTCACAGTAACTTCGGTAATTAGTTATTTGACCATTTTCATCTCTTTGTCACTCTTCGAGCAAATGAAAAAATCAAAAGCTGGTTTCAAATCCAGCCGAAGACCTTGCTGGATTTTCCGATGTTTACAGGTTTAAAAAGATGATATTCATCACTGTTGGCATTCGGAATCATACATTCTACCTTTGCAGCTCACCTTACCAACAATAAGAAATATTCGGTTCAGGTATTGATAAGTTAAACTTACTTTGTAAGCAGATTCCTACATGGTTATTGTTGTATATCTGTATTTGTATGGTCGAATATGTTTTTGCGAATGTGAGTTACTCGCCATTCCCGCTTGTGTTTTTGTTTTAAGTCCTGATGTAAGCGTAGACTAGGGGAATGTTGTGTGTTTGAGACCAAGGTTAATTGCCTAGAATGATCCTTTGAGTACTTATCATAGGGGTTTTCCGGTATACTATCAATGCGTCATGTTTTGGCCGTTATCGTGTATATTTATAGATGGGGTTTTTCCAACCTTCGGAACTCTCTTGGAAGGCTTTAAAGATATGCTGAAATTTTGATATGATGTTGACGAGATATGCACCTTTCGGAAAATATATGGTTTCATACAGGTTAAACTTAAGATAAATTGTCCAGACTGATTTGAATATGGGGAATTTCAGTTGAAAATTTTAAAGAAATGAATTGGTGGTTTCTAACCTATTTACCGTTATTTTTATGTAGCCACAATGGCCTGTTGCCTGTCTACTTCCTGTTAAAAGACTTGATTAATATTTGATATTAATGGTAAATGGTAAAAGTTTTCGTAACAGTTTTCTCGGCAGCTACTTATGAGATCTTTTTGTTATGCAGCATCAGATGAATGTCGAATGCGGGGAAAATATTTTTGCAAGAGTTTTCCCAGCGACTACATGTACTTCTCACATCGTTTACATATATGTCGGTTCATTGATTTCCAAATGTTTGATTTAATCTGCATTGATGAGACATAAGTTGTCGAAATGCGCATATGCAGAATTCACAGTAACCTCGGTATATTGTTAATGCAGCATTAGCATGAGGTGACATGGTTTTAATCTCAGGTCTGTTTCCTTTCTACTTCTTGTTTGCCGACTAAGTTTATTTTTTACACTTATGGTCAATATTAGGAAATACTTGTAACAATTTTTCAGCAAATACTTATTACAGTCTTTTGATGTTTGGTATGCAGCATCAAGCACAATAGAGGTGCAATTTTATTTCAGGCCTGTACCTCATCTGATTTCTGTTTAAGGAACTCTGGTCATATTTGAGAATTGTCCATCCGTCAGGCCGTCTGTGATCACTTCTATGTCGAACAATAACCCAATATTCGTTGATTTGAAGTTCATACATAACATCAAGGAATACAATAGGAAGATGTCTTTTGAGTTTTTATGCGTTTCTATACTACCAATTACAACCTTACAATTATCAACTTCGAACTTTCTCTATCAGTATTGTTAAAAATTTTAAATATCTAATCAGAGACTTATTTTATATATCCCTGACCTTATATACTTTGAACTTATATTTGAACCCTATATGTCTCTGATTAATATAAATTGAATTTTTCTTTGGATTTTCATTTGCAATACAGCTTAGTTGATTATGGGTGAATTTAATTGTCTAAAATCACACCTTCGGCAACTCTCATGATTAAATTTAACTCATTGAGTATTGTATTCTATTTCATATAAATATATTCCAATATATGATAACAAATTTGTAACAAAGGGTCTGAAATTTTATTATTAGACACACTTGATTAATATTTATGATAATTGTAGTTTGGATTATGCCCCTTTGAATGTGAATTTATTTGTATACATGGAGAGGATATATATAGGTTTCGGCCTGCTATCCAATCCTGTTTATTGAATAAAATAACTAATCATATAATTTAAAAACTTCAACAACTCAAAGAATACGGTAATGACAATATTATACAATTACAGAATAAATATAAGTGTACAAAAGTTTCGACAACAACTACACATAACAATAATACGACTTCACAGTTGAGACGGAATAATCTAAGACAAAAATCATACAATTACATAGCTTCAGATTTGTACAGCGCTTAAACCTTGGACAACTACTGTATATTCATTAAAACAGTGGTTGTTACTATTGAATGAATATTCCCGTATCTTGGGTACACAATGAATGACAACTCAAAATTAAACAACCGTAAATTAACTAAGTACCGGCTCCGATTCCTTGGACAACAACTAAAATCTTGCGACATGAAACCCATAAAAATACAGGGTGAACCCTTCACAACAACTCGATTTTAAAATTACGCATCCCCAGTCAGGGAACATAGCAAACACAATGGAGAGATAAAGTTTCATTGTGTTCAAACGTGCCAAACTTACTTAACACTTGACATTAATTCCAAAGACACTATTTCGATGTCTTTTTGTTACGGTATTTTGACATGATGGAAAATCAGTGAATCTAATTCAAAAACTATGAAAAAATTTATTATGCAAATTCAGACCTAAAAAAATCTCTACGACGAAAGCTTTATCATATAATAAACGACGACGACACTTACTTATTGAATACGACATAAATTATTAAAAGACGCTATTAAAAATTAAAAAAAAACATCAAAATTATAGATTACAGACACTAAAATCTACTACAACGATAACTTTATAATGTCACAAGAACAAAGCCAACGAGTAGAAATCTAAACCTGTAACAATCACTTGAGCATGAAATGGCTAAACCGACATGCGACAATGACGCCTTACCAACCTCATTCAACAGACCACTTAAAATAAAAAACTGTAAAATGTAAGAATACCGTTTCCAAATTACACATCAGGTATACAAGGTAAGAAGCCAAAAGTAATAACAATGACTTCATGATACAAAAGAATCCAAATGACTGCTTCAAATAATAACTACTGCAGACCTACCGAGTACAGAGGGCAATCCCGACAAACGTAAACGATTACAAACCATAAGAACGAAAACCTACGGAGTACAGATTTTAATATCAAAGACATACTTCAAATGACGGTAAAAACGAAAATAATTACTAATCACTATGCACTACCGCAAGCACAGGCCAAAAATAGGATGGTCAAATATTAGATTTAATATTCACATGAAACACCAAATCATGTATTGGTTTTAAAACAGGCAAATATAACTTAAGCCAACAAAATCAAGTCTTTCTTTAGGGCAGACAGACAACATTTCAAATATGAAATAGTTAAATCCAATCTAATCGGATCGTTTATTAGTGCCAACGACATTGGTTAAAAATTAAATAAGGACTGAAAAGTTGTCGTAATGAATACAACCTCTCTCTGTAAGTTCGACGTCGACGCTTGTTTCATGAATTTTTAGACATTATTTATCGTGCTGCTGTAAAATTACACAAAATAAATTGTTACTAACTAAAGTTATCTCTGTTTTAATATCAAAGGACAATAAAAGTCTTTCTTTTTCATTTTCTATCATTTGTAAAACATTAATAATAAGGAAATAAATATTTTCAGATGCTCGGCATCTTTCAATAAATTCTGCTCAAACCTATGCTAAGGACCGTCTTGAACTTACTGTGAGGTACGAATTAAGCTCATTGTTAAAAGCCTCAAGATGACCTCACGATGAAGAACAACAATGAAAGCGTTGTTCCATTACTTGGTTTTGCCTTGTGTTTGTAGAGTATTTGTCTTATTTGCATTGTCCCTATATCCCTTCATTGTTTATGTTTTGGTTTTATATGCATTGATGAGACATAAGTTGTCGAAATGCGCGTATGCAGAAAATAAATTAACAGTAACTTCAGTATTTTTGTTATGTATGAAAGAGCTTCAGGCTTCATGTGCAAATCGGCTTCATATGATAAGGCGAACTCAAGCGATCTTCAGACCTACAAGTTATAACTTACCAATTTCAAAATTTGCCGAATGAACAAAGATGATTTTTTTTTGTTAATTTTGCATGTTCGGTATCAAGACCATGGAGAATTAAAACACGAGAAAATTCAGAATAGTGCTATTAAGAATAAAAGATAAAACAAATCGGAAAAAGCGAACATTCTATCAAAGTTGTTGAAACAGATACAGCAGGGATGTGTTCCGAATTGTAAGTAAATTCTCAAAAAGTACATGAAATAGCGTAGCATCTGAATGCATTCGTATTGGAAGTTATTCAAGTCTTGGATGCAACACCATATCAAAAATAGGATCCTATTTGATGATTTGATGTTGATATCAACAAACTATTTTAGTAATACATGTCTTCAATTCAAAGTTTTCCTCGCTTTTCACTTTTATTCTGCTCATTAAATATTGAGGCCTTCCACAAAGAGCTTTGCAAATTTCTCACAGTAAGTTCAAGACGGACCCAATCACCGGTTTGAGTGGAATACCGAGCTTTTTTAACGCTGCATCCATGATCTTGCATGCCATGGTTGTGGGATCGTCAACAAACATAAAATTATCTGGCTAAGTGTTCTTATAATCGTTGTCATCCGCTGCCCGACAAAAAGACCACAAGAAGACAATTCCAACATATAACCATCCACAGCGCACTCATTAAGTCAATAGTAAGAAAACTTAACGTTAAATGATTTTTATTGATGTTAACTTGTAGATATGATCGTTTCTTCTGTACACACACCGTTTGTATAGCATGAATCTTTATCAAAGTCATTTTCAAACAATGCTCCATCTTTGACCTTAGGAGTTATTACTGTTTATTTGGATTCTTATGGCCTCCATGGGCGTATCCATCTTTTACATTTCATACAGAAGAAATACCTTCATATCAATACAGTTCATAATAATCATTTCAGAAATATTGTCATATGTATTTTAGCTATGCACAGTTCCTTCGGGACGTTTAAAATTTGATTTTACTTCCGTAGTGCGACTGTGTTTTATGAACAGACTAGGCGCCTTGAGATAGCCGGCAGTTAAGCAGCTAGCACTCCTTGACTCATTTTTTTTTTTAAATTTCGTTTGTCTTACTAGTATTCTTTCATTTTCAAACTGGTTGTCATGGAGTAAGTAGTCTACCTGTATAAGTTTTTTTTGTATATTTAGTATACTTAAGGGAAACGGGATAGAGAAAGAGGAGGTTTGAGTACCAATACACCGGTTTAACCCAACCAGTTGCTGATTACTAGTGCCCGTATGAAGTAATACTATCCGCAATTCCTATCGTTGCCTGCGTTTGAATATTGTCTCTTTATTGTTTTTCTTGTGCAGTTCTTGGTAGATTGTGGCATATGATTGTAATTTTCGACCATTTTGGGTGTTTCCTCTTATCTTCTGTTTATTTATTTACCCCTTCACTTTGCAAATAGGAAATAAATGGAAATATGGTAAAACTTCCATTGGCATTCTAATCATTCAAAAACCTTTGATTTTTGGTATTGATGAATCTTACTTATTTCATCATTCCCTTTCATAGGAAAGAAGGATAAGGTTGAAACACTGTCAGACTGAATCAGATCCATAAAGTCATTAATTGTTGCTCGAATGAGGCGCCTTAAGACATTCATGAGCCCCAATACAAAAAGCATATTCGATGATCCCGAGGTAGAAAAAACATTGTTCTTTCTCCATGACAATTATGTCAATGTACCAGCTGACAGGGCCCAAAACAACATCACATTTATCTGCAAAAGATGCTACACTGACCGCTTAATGAAGGAGTTAGACACGCTAGGGGCCTTCTTGATCTCGCTTGAGGGGGATAATATTGTTCACCTCTAGTTGAAGACCTTCAGACGACATCAAGATGTACACAGGAATAAAAGCCCTGTCCTTGATAAACTGGAATTTTCTATGTATCGTGTGCGTTTTCGTCACATGTACATTCATTCCATATCCTTTCATTTTTCCTAGTTGCTGCAGAGTTTGTTTCTCGCGCTGCGTGGAGTCCGTAAAAAGTCTGCCCGTGCATGAGATGTATGCTCTTATAAATTACAGTTATGGCGTGTTTGTCCGTGTGAGAATTTCTCATACGTTTACTACTTCATTTATTTTTTCAATTTGGCTGTTCAATATTTTAATTGTTTTACTAAAATGTTATAATCTGTACACACGACTATTTTTTCCCTTTCAACCAAAGTTACACTGCAAGGTTTGCCTACATCTATTTCGATGCGCCCCGTGTTGTCTATCGATGTTTTTTGTCCTTATTTTTGTCATTCGTCGGGCTACTTTATGACAAATATTTGTAGGCATACATTGCCCGATTTTACTTTTTTTCTGATTGACCGCTCCTGACATGTGTTGCTTCAATGACATATTTTAGCTGCGATCGATGTTGCTCAACGTTTTCATTATCTTCTTGTAATCCTGGTGCTTTCAGTTGGATAACCCTGAGCACTCCATGGCGGGTGGGGAGCAAGTGAGTGACCTTGATACAATTTTTGTCAAGAATACCACTTAAGTGCACGCTAGGGGCCTTCTTGATATTGCTTGAGGGGGTGAATATTGTTCACCTCTAGTTGAAGACCTTCAGGCGACATCAAGATGTAGACAGGAATAAAAGCCCTGTTCTTCATAAACTGGAGTTTTCTATGTATCTTGTGCGTTTTGTCACATGTACATTCACTCCATATCCTTTCATTTTTCCTATTGACAATTCATTTGGCAACCCCACATACGAGCTTTCCACCATTTAAAAAGGACATACTAAGCAATCAAAAAATCAGTATTGTCTTCCTTTGGTATCAGTTTGAGTGAAGGAAATAACAGTCTGTCTTGTTTCTACTGGGTACCAAAATCCTTACAAACAGAGATACATAATGCACAACAAAACCCCTTTCTTTGCTCCTAACATCATTACTTACTGCAGTCAAAGATGGCCTAAATATATATAGTGACAAAGTATACTCAACAAGTGGAGTGTACATTTCACAACCCATTCGCTATTGCCGTGCCTGTAGTTTGTACAGCGATTTTGTCAACAAAGCGAAATTACCGTCTCAAAAACTTATACATCAAGGGTATGTTCAGTCACTATTGCAATTGTCACTACAAATTTTAACGGTCGTCAGCAAGATTTGACAGACCGTTACAATGTTTCTATTTCACAAAATGAGAATATATATCTTTGGGTAGATCCAGAGTTTATCACCGGACTTACTAACACCGACTATGACAAAACCGGACTTTTCACTGGCAGTGTGACGGGTGCCACGCGTGGAGCAGATCATAAACACCCTTCAGGAGCACCTGATGATACCTCAGTTTTTGTAGGGGCTCACACTGCTATTGCTTTAGTGTTGTGGTGTTCTTGTTCATTTTTGAATATTTGTTTTGTCTTTACCATACTGTCTCAATTCGTGTTTGATATGAATTGCCATGATTTTGGATTTATGATTTTAGAATTCCCCTTTACTCGTTCTTGATCGGGTATTCGTTTGCCGATATATCAAATATCCTCAGATTCAAATTGTACAAAACGGAGCTTTCAACTGATACGGACACAATAGTAGAATTTTTCACACATTGAGTGCTTCCGTAGTTAGAGCACAATTTATCCAGAGAGAAAAAACAATTTTTTTTTACAATTACTATTCGAATTTTGTTCTGAATACACTAGCATTTTTCAAAATTCAAAGATCTGAAGATTTTATGAATGGTTATAAAATGCAAATGTTTAATTGATATTTAACACACTTTTCCTGTCAAGGTTAAAAAATGATTAACGCTTACAGATTCATTAGGTTTAAAAATACATAAGAATTTTTACAGTCTACATTTCTTTCAAGACAAAGACAAAACAATCAAAACGTAAAATTTTGCAGAGTGACTAATTAGTTTTAAGTCAGAATTTCAAATTAATTTCTATCTAACAATAGCTATCACATGATTTAGTAAATGGACGATTTGAAATGTTCCATGAGCCAGATAAAGCCAATTCACCCTGTATTAACCCAATAACACATTGTAAGGTGCTATATGCTGAGCGGTATTTGTGGTATTCTTGTGTTTAGTGGGTATGCTGTGTCTTTGGTCTGCTGTCTTCTGGTGATCTTTTTTCAACTTGTCTTTGGATTTTGATTTATGTAATTTTGGGCTTTGTTCCTTCGATATTCTACTGCCATTGTGATGTAAAAAAGTTTGTTGACAGACTACTACCTGGATTAAGGACCACACCACCCATTTAATTTCAAAAATCGAAAAATGTCTTTCAAAGGCAAAAAAAAAATCAAAATTAAAAACAAAAGCAATCTATCAAACACAACAAAACAAAGCAGAGTCTTCATCAAACTGTAAGTACAGTTAACGTCGTAAACATGTTATCTTTCATGTAAATTGTTTTAACATTATCTTTCCCAAATGCCTGGCAAAGCCTATCATAATATATAAGATACAAAATATATATTGTAAATAAGTGAATATTTCATATGGCCTTTAAAATATGAAAGTTTTTCTACGTTTTCAATATTTCCTCAGACGTTGATTGATGACCAATATCAATAACTTTGATACAAATATATTTTTATGCTTTAATGTAACTAAAAACTTTGATAGACAAAAAACGTCTTTTTGTCAGCTTTGTTTCACCTGATTACGATTTCACACACACACAAACACACATACTACACACACAGAGTGGACACGACGTTGTGGATAGAATGAATATACATGTATTATAATTTACTGTCTATAAGCAAACACTATTTTAGATGTTCAACATATAAAGTAAAACACTGCATCTTTTTCCAGATAAAATTTTGTTTTCCGATAGGAAGCAAAACGTGAACATTAAATCAAATTTGGTTTCCAGTAACAGTTATTTGAGGAACTGCATATCCTCACAGATCTGTTTCCATCTGATAGATGAAATACCATACCTCTCTGTGAAATAGGTGGAATATTCCTAGTCATAAACGGGGCTGATTCTCCCATTTCGATCATATTTTCTTCTCTTTCCGACTAAATGAAAGAGATAAAAAAAAATAAGTGTCCATATTTGATACATATAATCATTATTTCATTTCTAGATTTGTTTCCCTTGTGATAAATATAGTATTAAAATTTCATTAAATATTTTTATGATACACGTACGATGGTATGAAATGCATATGCAATATTCGTGAAATTGTTATTTTGAATTTTTGATAGGTGTTAATTACACTTGAGAACTGTATATTTTGTAACACAAAACAACAATTTATTATTCGGTTTCACTTTTTTTTGGTACTGGAATCTCCTTTTTAGTAAATCAATTCAAATATTGTTCCTGGAAAGTGTCGAGCTTAATTATTTAAATGTACCCGCTAAACACTTTCCAAAGTATATTAAAACACACACAGAAATTGTCTTCGTTCCACTGTGGATATCTTAATTATGATTTTTACTACCTAAGGCTGGATGACATACATCTCAAAAATACATTCAAAACATTGTTTTTGAGTCAAGTTGCTGCATCATATGAATTTCAGAAAGAATGGAGTATTATTCCTGAATCATATCTGACCACTGTTCATTATTTCTTTTTGACGTTGATAATTTTAATGTTATCGATAATAATAGTTTGTATTAAAGGTGCATGGAAACGAAATCAATATATTTAGAAATTCAATAGTTCTTACGCATATTTAGACATTTTAATCAATCTGTCAATTATAATATAACAGAGAAACCCAATGTAGGCGACATATAAATCTAAAAAAATTAATATCAAAGGCAATATAGTTAGACAGATCAGCAAAGGTTTGGTGGGGAAAAATTAACCACAGTTGGATATCGCTTACTTCCCTTTTAAATTTCGTCGACTTTTAACTAAAAGACTTGTCAGTCGTGCTTTGGATTCCAGTTACCTTAAGATTGTACACATATACTGGTCATATGTAAGAAGGCTTGATATCATAGTCAATGGAAATTATGTCCTTAGCTAGCTGTCAGTAACCGCGAGCATTTGTCCGGACAGTACCTGTGTGTATTGTCTTCATGTTTATGTACTTCATTTTAAGGGTACTCGTCTTGATAAGTTGAATTTTTTTCTATTTTGATTTTTACTGTGAGTCTTTTTGTGTATTTATTTTT
>MJUU01043276.1:102033-169467 GCA_002080025.1 Modiolus philippinarum
TTTTGCGCCTGTCCCAAGTCAGGAATATGTTGGTCATTGGCTTGTCCTTGTCTTCTTATAAAGTTTTAGTTTCTTGATATTTGGGTTATTGGATATGGTTTGTTTCCATTGATTTATTCACTTTTTTGTACCCTTTTCGGGCCATTTAGGGCTTACTATATGGTGTGAGGTTCCTCACTGTGTTGAAGACCGTACGGGGCTCCCTAGATGCTTTGTTTTGGGTCGTTTTAACCTGGATATGGGATGTTGTCTCCTTGACATTTATTCCATTACCTTTCCTTTTCATACAATACCTGGCACCTTTGGGAAGTTTTGAGTTTGAATTTCCTTCTGCATTACGACAATGTTTTACCAGAAGACTTGGTTCCTCGAGCCAGCCGGCAGTTTATCGGCGAGCACTCTTTAACACATTTTTCTAAATTACGTTTTTTTTTCAAATTCTTTCCCTTTTCAAGATAGTTGTCATAGAGTTAGTGGTCTACCTGTTTTGAGTTTTATTCGTATGTTTATTATACTGTAGGGAAACGGAATAGAGAAAGGGGAACTTAGGTATGCATAAACCGGTTAAACCCTATCGCTAGCTTTTGATGGAGAAGGAACCAAGTCTGGCTATCCCAAGTTCATTTCGTTATTAACGTTTGTCTCTAGTCTGTAATGTATTTTTTCCAGTGCGGTTCCCTGTGGATTGTGGCATGTGATTGTAATTTTTTGGCCGTTGTAGATGTTTCCTGTTATCTTGACTTATAATTAACTCCTCATGAATTTTTCAATGCAGATGATATGTCGACCACACAGACATTCCGACAATTTCAACCTGTCGACCTGTCAAATAGAATATTTGTGAATTGTGTACCCTTTTTCTTTAGCAATCAAAATTAGGCGTATGAGAATGAGAAGTCCGCAGTTGGTAAAGCACAGTGCATATTCTTGAAATAATTTTGTTGAGTAAAATTTGAACGTAATAAAATGCATTATGATCCGGTTGCAACACAATAGAATACAAAAGCTATTGATTGAAATAAATATTATAAGTAATGTACTACATTAAAACACGAAAATATTTACCCTAGAGACGTAGTTAGCTACTGTTGTCGGTCTAGTAAACAGATTGTACAATACAGCTGCACCTGTGATGACTACCACAGCAGCTGCTACCATCGTGTAGATTATGCCTAATATAGAAAAAAAATACCCTGATATAAGTAATGACAAACTGGTGTGTTCTTCTAATTTCTTGAAATTTCTTCACCTTGAAATTGACAACAGAGGGAGACTTCAAACTAAGCTGTACGACAAACGCGATGACTTCACCTTTCCAATAGTAAACTTCCCTTTTCTTTGTAGCAACATCCCAAAAGCGCCGGCATATGGAGTTTACATCTCCCAGCTCATTCGCTATTCAAGAGCCTGTGTTCGATACAGTGACTTCCTTGATAGAGCCCGGTTGCTCACAAATAGGCTACTTCAACAAGGGTACGTTACTCAAAACTTGAAGTCATCCCTCCAGAAGTTTTACGGTCGACATCCTCATCTTGTGGACCGCTATGGGATATTTGTTTCCCACATGACAATAGATCTTTCCCTTTAAAGCTTAATTGTTGTTTCCTCTACCGAATTTGACTTTACTACCGGATTTGACATGTTCAACACGGCTGGTGTCTTATAAGAAGCAGGAGATGCTGACTCTACCGGTGCACCTGATCTCACCCATGGTTTTATATTGGGTCCGCGTTGTTCATCTTTGTGTGTGAGTGTCTTCATTTTTCTTTTCTGTGCTGTACCCATGTTGTGTCTTTGTTTTTTTCTGCCTTTTTTGTTTCTGGTGTTGCCATTGTCCTTGGATTGTTCGCTTTTAGATTGACTGTTCGGTTCTCACTTACTTTACCTTCTTAACATTCAGGCTGTATGCATAATTTTGCAATAAGCTAACATTTATTCTTTGACCTGTAATAAATTTCTGTGCACTCCATGCACATTTTTATGAACTTCTATGTCTTTTTGTCATTAAGGGTATTGAGCATCCCAGTAGGCCCGAACACCGATTTTATCTTGAATATCTTAATTTAATAAAACTGTTTGAAACTAAGGAGTATCTACCTATTGTACAATGTATAGCTATGTCCTAGACAGTTAGAGAATGACAAAATATTACCAAGTGCCAAAATTAAACCACACTATTTATTATACCTCCGCTTTAGCGGGTTGTATAGAGTAATCATGGTTGTCTGTTCGCTATTCCATTTGCCATAGGGTGCATACTTTGTGGCGACAACTCCTCCTAGATGACTAGGTGAAATTCAATCAAACTTCCGCAGAATGTTCAATGCATATTGCCATCAACATGATTAATCACCAGTAATTTAAAAATTGGATTTGACTTGATTTTTTTTTCATTTTGTTTCGCTGGAAATACTGTGTATTTGTGACTAAGATAAATGTTACCAATTGTAATACACACAGACACTGATGTAAATACACTAAAGACCATATGAGTTGTTTTGTGGGTAACTTTTAATTTCTAATATTTGACCATTTTACAAAAAGCATGCAAAAATCTATCACTGGTAAGCCAGAAGTAACAATAACTATAAACCTTTATAGATAAATATTCTATCATTCAAAGAGTAGTATTGAAATTACCGACTTAAGCAGAGTTCATTGCTAGATGTACCATGAATGCAGGATACAACAAACATAAAATTAACTCAAATCGGAAGGAAATGTGCAATCTTTGTGAAGGACCTTCCATACATCATTCCTGTAAAGTTTGATTGAATTCGCTTCAGAGGAGAAGATGAAAATGTGAAAAGTTAAAGCCGGACGCCGCACGACGGACGACACACGACCTACGCAAAGTGATAGCAATAGCTCACACTGACCCACGACAAAATAATCGTCACAATGGAAGATATGCCAGAGATGAATACATATGATACCGAGATGTTGTACTTGTACATGAGATTATATCAATTATATCAAGAATACCTATAAACGTTTTTTTGGTAGTCATGTACTGAGACCTGTTATCCCTTGTATTAACTGTATATCCCACTACTATATATATGTATCATTTGAATACCTTCTATTGGAATATAGGTTACATTTCAATACCCTCTGATGAAATGCATAAAACATCTGAATACCCTTTGATGGAATCCATTACATATTTAGATATAATTTCATGGAATACTTGTTGCCCGACAGAACGACGTATAGACGACAAACACAATATATAAACAACCATTGAACATGCCAAAAATGTCCGGGTAAAAAAAATGAGATGTGGACGCGTTACAATATTGGCAGAATAACATTAAGAAATAATATAAATTGCCAAAGTTTGAAAATATGATAATAGTGTATCAATCATTTAAGAAATTTTCTCGGGAACAAACGCACTTTAACTGAAGTATAAAGAGCGCGAACAACTCTTGTTTTGGATTTTTTTTACAAACTTCAAACTACAGGAGATACAAACTCCAAGTTTAATTACACAGTGAAAGGCTATAAATGTAAATGCATATGAGACAAAGTCTCTTCAAATACGTGTACATGATAAATATAAGTAATGCAAATGACTCTTATCATTGTTCTTACACTTGACCTTAACATGAAGCTTCAGTAATTAGCATTGTTCATACGTGATGGTAAATGCATTTGCTTGAATTGTTGCTATCTTTAGAAAATGCATAAGCCTTTTTCAGTGAAATGCCGATTGCATTGGTTGCCTTGATTGCATTTTGTGCCAATAACGACACACACATATGCTGCACTGAACACAAATCAAATAAAATAAACGACCACTGCTGATCTATTCATCTTCAACCATTGTTCAACCTGTTAGTATATCAAAGTTAACCTCTTACCAAGCAACTGTCTACCAAAATTATTATGTTGCCAGCATTTAAGCTAATTGCATGTTACAGATGTTACGAATTCTCCTTATAAGGCATGTGAGGGTAGCGTACAACTAAGTGAACAGCTTTAAAAGACATATACACAGATCTATCCATGACGCTTTCATCATAAAATACAGTGTGTCCTAAAGTAAGTGAGAACCGAACCGTCAATCAAAAGAACGAACAATCCATGGACATTGGCAAAATCAGACACACTAAGAAACAAGGACACCACCTAAGTACGGACTTAACTAAGGAAATTTATTAAGCCTTTGTGTATCTTATCTGTTTTCTAGTTAGTTTACTTTATGTCTATAGGAGTATAATTTGATGTTTATTTCGCTGAACTTGATTACTCTTTATTCAGGGAACGACTCCGACCTACCGTTGGGTGTGAGGTTTTCTCACCATTCATTGAAGATCTTATGGTGGCTTTGAGTTGTTATTACTCCCCTTTCGGTCGTTGTCTCTTTGACACATTCCCCGTTTCCCTTCTTTTTTTCTAGTGTTCTAGTGTTTCAACATCAAATACAGTGTTTCTATAATTTGAGGTAGAAGACCCGGGGTAACTCCAAAGTTTTCCACAAACTCAATTTTCTTGAAATTTGCAGTATGAGACAATAATGTGCTTCTATACTTCAAGAAAAATTCACCGTAAAATTTTTTACCAACACTTCGTAGAACCACCCCTGTCTTAGGGGTGCTTAATTCTGTTCAGAAATCATTATAAGATGTAAACTTCTGTTCTGTATATGAATAAAAACAGCATAAATAAGCCCTAAATTGGTAAACTGCTTCTTAGAAACATGTAGACCTAAATACCAGATAATAAATATCATAAGCATACATTAAGTTTTTACTTGTAGTTCAATAGAAATTCCATTGTCAAAACAATGCTGGAAGCAGACTTTTATTCAATGTCTTGTCAACGAAAATCCTATAATTCAATTTTCATCAAAAACTGAGAAATTAAAGATCCTTTATACATAAGTTTATACAAATTCACCGTAACGTTTTTCTCAATGTTAGGAAAACTGCATTAAAAAGTCATAATATTCCTTGATGCTGAACGTCAATTTGAAAGAATTTCCTCCATTGTCAAATATCTGACTTTCATGTATTTTAATATTTTAAAGATACTATTCAAAACCTGGAAATTGTAATGCCGACATTATCATGTATTTTATCAAAAGAATGTATTTTCATGATAAGATGGATTATGAAAGAATATTATAAATCTTGTGTTTTATTCATACCAATCACAACAGGTAATTTTTATATAAAAAGGGCTTATCTCCTCTTGCCCCTGGTCTACTACCTTAAATCATTAAAACGGATAATTTTCATCCAGCTACGTTTTGTATATCCCTATTAATTCCCTTGCCAATTATTTTTCACACTATTTTTTTCTTTCGAAAGATTACTTACTGTAATTTTAGTTAAATAATTTTAAAATTACACTTATTTATTATCCTAATTGCATTTGTTTTTAAATCAGAAATTAATTATTTTAAATAAAATACTTACTCTCTGGTGTTCCGGCATCACTAGACTCTGTTTTCGTACTATATGTTGTCCAGGCACCAATAGACTCTGTACTTATGTCATCTGTTGCCCAGGCAACTATAGACTCTGTACTGGGACCTTTTGTTGTCCAGACATATGTAGACTCTGTACTCGTACCATCTGTTATCAAGGCACCAGTTAACTCTGTATACGTAACGTCTGTTGTCCCAGCATCAGTAGGCTCTTTACCCGTAGCATCTGTTGTCCAGGTAGTATCAGCAGACTCTGTGTCTGAACCATCTCTTATCTGGTCATCAAAAGAATCTATCTTCGTACCATTTGTTGTCCTGGAATCAGTAGACTGTATACTCGTACCATGTTTTGTCCAGGCATCAGTAGACTCTGTACTCGTACCATCTGTTGTCCAAACTATTGTCAGAGCATCAGTACTTTCTAACTCGCATGAAAATATGCAGTTATACATAAAAAATGCAAATATATCTTCTTAATTGCTACTTTCAGTTTTCAGTCTTTTGTCTTATTTGTGTTTTTTCCTCTGTAATTCCCTAGCAGATTGTGGCATGTAATTATAATTTTCAGCCATTGTAGGTGTTTCCTGTTGTCCCTTATTTCATTGTATTTTCTGTTCGGGGCGTTTTCAAATTAAAAAAACATAATTAAAAGAATTATAAAATTCATTATATTTCTATTTTTGTTAATTGTGTAAAATGAAAGCAACTGATACTAATATTTGTTTTTGAAGTAAATTTTAAACCACACAATTTCACCAGTTATATTCTCCAGACGATTTGTGCGGGCGTACTCATTCTACGCCGAATAATGCTTGAGAAAAAAAATTTCAATGAAACAAACGCGTTATGATTTCATGATCCTAATTATCTGGCACTGTGACGAGGTATTAGATATTACAAGCAAAAGGGGGTAATTACAAATTTATCGAACAGAGTGATCAAGAGCCGAAGTCCATGGGACAAAAAGACAAATCAGGTGGAAACCAGCACATATATCTTTACAGATCTTTTTGTTTGGTATCGGATAATGATTTTGATTCATTATTGCTCGGCATCTGATTATGATTTTGATCTATAATGGCTTGACATTGGATTATGATTTTGATTAATTTTGCTTTGTATCAGATAATGAATTCGATTAAATATTGCATTGCATCGGAGTATGATTGCAATCTATTATTGTTTGGTATCAAATTATGATTTTTATATTTCGATTAATTATAGCATTATAGCAGAATTATATCATTATTATAGCAAAATCTAAATTCATATTAACTACGGTATTTTGTTATTTATTACCACTACGGCGATGTCACTGCTAGTGGACTGTTGGACTCCGAGGGTATTCACCAACCCAGTGGGAAGTACTGCGGTGATGGCCCGAAAACGGATTTTATTTGAAAACATGTAATGTATGAATTTAAGAAAAAATTGTTCAAACCTTCATTCCGTGCATGACACTCGGTAGATGTCCTTGGTACTGGATTTGGCTTCCTATTTCGATTTATTTGGAAATGAGTACTTCGTTATGATTACTTTTGGATTATGGCTTTCCATATCATTTGATTTTAATGCTGCTGATGAGAGGTTTCTCCTTGAAACACGTGTACAGCATAACGAAATTTACTGCTTTTTATGCAACTTCGGTATTTTTTATATTAGCTACCATGTACATATTAATGAAAAGATAAAATTCAAATAAGCAAATGATGTTTATACAATTACAAATCAACATAGAGACTGAATACGACATCCTTAACATATAGTTACAAACAAAACCATAATAAGTGATGAACTAAACTGACCTGTCAAAGATATTTGGAATCTCTTACAATATGTGAGGTCTATCCATGTTGCTTTAAGTAAAACAATAATTGAGAAAAGGGGATTTTTCAAACCAAGTATTTGTAATTTAAACATATGTCTTCTTAAACATAACGCTTAAAGATAAAAACAACATTTTAAAATTTATTTTTCGCTACTGTTATATAATACAATGGCCAAGTGTGAATTCATGAAAAAGAATCCAAGAGCCGGAGGCGTGTGGATTGTTTATCATGAATTCACACTAAGCCATTGTTTCTCTAATTTACACCAATGTTGAGACATTTATGTAATCAAGAGATCAAAAAGATTATCACTTATGTAATTACTGCATTGTAATGTTCGTAATATATATAATGTCATTATGAACGAAAGTTCACTCTGCATCAAAGACGAATTATATGGATGAAGTTGCTCTAACAGTTTGATTTTAAACAATATCATGTATTTGTAGAGACTTTGTCTCATGTGCATTTACTCCATATCCTTTTATTCACCATTTACGACTGGAGTTTGTCTCTCCTGCAGTGTGGAGTCCGTAAAAAGATTCCCCGTGCGAGAGATGTATGCTCTCTATATTTTTTCAGTTATGGTGGACATGTGCGTGAGAGAATTTCTCATATGGATATACGATTCATACTTTCAAATTTTGGCATTCATTTTTGTAATCTCGAAATGTAATCCTGACCACTTGTTCTAAGTGCCCACATCTCACTATTTCTTACATTCGACTTGATGAGTGCCCTGTGTTTGTCTATATGTTGTAATTGTCCACAAGCTAAAGACACTAGTGCTTTTGTCGGGCAAAGGATGACAGTGATTGTAAGAGCACTTTGCCAGTTTAATTGATGTTTTTTGACAACCCCGCACCTATGACCAATGAAGACATGGATGTAGCGTTGCTCGACAATTGACAAAGAATTCCGCTTAAACCGGTGCTAGGGGCCGTCTTGAACTTACTATGAGGTATGAGAAAAACTCATTGTTGAAGGCCTCATGGTGACTTCAAGATGAAGAACAATAAAAGCGTTGTTCCTTTGCTTGTTTTTTACCATGTATTTGTAGAGACTTTGTCTCATGTGCATTTACTCCATATCCTTTTATTCAACTTTTCCTCCAAGACGGGATTTTAGATTTTCATCAAAATTTCACAGTTGGTAGATCTTCATGCTGATCATTTTTACTTCCGTCAGATTTTTGATATCTGTAACCGTTTTCGAGTTATTAGCCAAAAACTGCAATTTACCCCTATTTTCTATTTTTAGCATTGGCGGCTATGTTGTTTGACCAGCCGACTTATCGAACACAATTTTGAGAAGCCATACCTGGTTGATGATTCAAGTAAAGTTTGGTTACATTTGGCCCAGCGGTTTCAGAGGAGACGCTTTTTGAAATCGTTGACGGACGGACGACGGACGAATACTGATGGCAAAAGTTCACATAGCCTTGTAGGTCAGGTGAGCTAAAAAAAACAGTTGCTCAAAAATTGCATAGCATACGAGACAAAACATTTCCTTACTTTCGTGAAAATTCCGGCCCCCTCCCCCGGAAAATCAAATTGCCCGTGCCTAAATAAGTTTTCACTACACCACCACCCCCCTCCCAAAAAAATCAAATGGCCCGTGCCTAACAAAGTTTTCACTACACTCGAATCCAAAAAAGTTAATTTCGATTAATCTCACAATCCTCTCGCAGTAAAATTCCCCTCGGGACGTTTATAATCTTTAAATTGAAGAAAACAATAGAGGTAATACCGTTGATTCTTTAAAAAGAATCCACAGTTAATACAATAGAATGACGTCACAACAATGGTTTGAAATATAATAATTTACTTTATTTGTCATATATTCACTCATAGAAGTGTCGTCACAAAGTGCGTTGTAAATGTTGTTTTATGTTAATTTGATATGATTAAACAACCAAGAAAATTTCATGAAACGTTCAAATATTAAATCGTCAATTATGAGTTAAATTTTATATAATAAACACACTTATTTTTTTTGTCTGGCACTCAACGTTGTGGTATAATCATATATTCAGATCGACCTCTGATCTACGTTGTATGATTAAAATATAATTATTGAAAACTTTGATCAAGAAGGTTAAACTTTATTGTCAAGAATGAAAACTAAAATGTCACTTTGATTTGTTATGTGTTTGTTTGATATAGCAAGCGAGTTTTATTAGATTAAGATAAACGTGATGACTATTTGGTAGAAATGTAAACAAGTCATATATTATATTTATTGAAGTGTTCAATACAGCTAATAAGAACTCGATATGACTCGACATGAAACCGGTCTGACCCGCCTTTTTTTTTTAACATGCTCGGACTAAATCAGGACCATTTACAATTTTGAATGTTGGGTTTTAGTTTTTGAAAATTATGTTCGGTAATTATTTATCACCCTAATTTCTTTGTTTTTCCGATATTGCCATTGTGCTTGGATTATTCGTTCTACAATATTGGAACAGAGAACTGTTTTGCAACACATATTTTGATCAATGATATTAATATTAACATACAATACTCACATTCACAGTTATTATTCAGATTTATCCATGTTGATGTNTGTGAATAGTTTTCATGTACAAACTGTTTATAAACTCTGTTAACGGTTTCAAAAAGATCGATAATCCCTGATTTGTATCACGTGTTACCGGTAACGATTCCATCATTAACGTATCAACACAAACTTCCCATTCAAACTATAGGTCAATAAACAAGACAAAATACATAAAAAATATCTTTATTAACACTGTTTTAAGAATATATAAACAAAATAAAATACCAGGTTAGTATGTTCAACTTCCGAATGGCACCTACAACAAACAAGAAAACTTTCAACCATATTTATAACTCACATTGACGTTTCTGATGCGTTACAATTAAGGCAAAAAATGTACAAGTATATCGTCTGCATTGGAAAATTTGGTCGTTTTTATTTTTGGCGATTTTTTCTTGCACGTCAATATAGCCAAAATAACCATCACGCCAAAATTACCCGATATACGGTATTATATCCATACTAAGAAAAAGAGAAAAACGAACAAGAGTTTAAAAGTTATTACCCCGCCTACCTGATGTTTGATAAACATTAAAAATATCGCAGTAAATATATCAAATCTGACCTATAATTTGCCCATTGCAACATTATACTCTGGGGAAACAGGACAGAGTAAGGGGCGTTTCGGGTATCAATAAACCGGTTTAATCCTACTGCTACCTTTTGCTAGTACCGGTACCAAGTCCTGATATCCCGAATTCATATCGTTATTTTTGTTTGTATCTTGTGTTTTATTCGTGTTTTTCTTGTGAAGGTCCTTTTGTGGATTGTGGCATATAAGTGTAGTATTTGGTCACTGGAGTTTCTTACAGTTATCTTTGCTATGTAATTGTAAAATTTGTCAAAAGCTATGAATTAAACTAAAAACAGGACAAAACAAAAGATATAAGTCATTTTTGTTGTTTGTATCGTAAATATTCACTATTAAACACCAAGTATATCGCAACGAAAGCAAACTCGGAATTATAAACAAAAATTGAAGACAAACAATAACACATCAAACTTCAAAGGCTGAATAATGACAAAGTGTATTAGACACTGATAGTAGAGGCCTAAGCTATTTCATTAAAGATAGATCTGAACATACCGATTGCAGATGTCAAAATATATGACTTTCAAGATAAACAGAAAATAGCAGAGACCACATTTTTAAAATGAAACCAAAGTTTGGAATACCATATATAGCAGATGTCAGAATTATAACACGACTGAAGTCGGAGAACATAGCCCAACACGATGATATTAGATATAAAAGCCAACACACATAAAGCAGAAACCAGACTTATGGGCATTTCTAGTCCTCAATTTTACGGAAATGTTGTTAAAAAATTCCAGAAATTGATTATAAAATCCAGAAAAGCTGGGACGTAACTTCCATCTTTTACGTAATAGGGGATATCGGCAAGATATTCTGCTTGCATCCGTTTAATTAGCTTTGAGACCTAGTGACCTGAAAATTTTGCACATATACTGGTCTCACTAACAAATATGTTTTGATCTTGTTGGGCCATTTTGATCTTATCACGATCTTAACAAGCTAAACGCAATTTTGTTAAGAATGTGTAAGATATTCAGTCGTATTTCAAGATAATTGCTTTCAAGGACCATCAAGACCTGTTCAGTTTATCAAGATCAAACACGATAACTGCGTTCAAGGACGATCAAGATATGTTAAGTTTGTCCAGATCAAACAAGATCAAATCAGGATCTTATTTGATCTTAACAAATTCGTCTTGGTTGTTCCTGAACGCAAATAACAAGTCAATCTTGTTTAATCTTGAATTGTCTTAACACGTCTTGATCGTCCTTGAATATATTATCTTGAAAACCAACTTAAAATCTAACACTGTCTTAACAAAATTGTGTTAAGCCTGTCAAGATCATGATAAGATCAAAATGGCCAAACAAGATCAAAACATATCTGATAGTGCCTCTCACTGATACTGCATATGTCTACTGAAATTTATGATGATTCTTGACCAAACCCTTCGGGAAGTTTTGAGTTTGATTTTTCTTCCGTAGAGCGACAGTGTTCTACCACCAGACTAGGCTCCCTGGGCTAGCCGGCAGTTTTGCGGCGAGCACCACCTTGACCCATCTTTCAAAATTACGCATTGACCTTTTCTTTCCTTTCAAGATTGTGGTCATGAGTTAGTAGTCTACCTGTATTGGGTTTTATTCGTATGTTTTATACTATAGGAAAACGGGACAGATACAGGGAAGGTTTGGGTATCCATAAACTGGTTAAACCCTACCGCTGGCTTTTGCTAGTGCCGGTACCAAGTCCGGCTGTCCCGAGTTCCTATCGTTGTCTACATTTGTCTTTTGTTTTATACGTGTTTTTCTTGTGTAGTTCCCTTGCAAATTGTTGCATGTAATTATAATTTTCAGCCATTGTAGGTGTTTCCTGTGAGCCATTTTTTAACATTTATTATACCCTTTAGTCACAACTACAGTGTGGAGTTGGTAAAACAATTCCCCGTGATTGTGATGTTTAAGGGCTATATTTTTGATATACAGATGACATTGGTAATTACAGTTTCTTCATAGTTACATTGTAATGATTTGTAGTCCAATTTTCTAGGTAAAAATACATGATACAATCTAGATATAATTTAAGAAAACGCTACGTCAAATCCACGATTGCGCCTTCACACTCTAATTTGACGAATCTACCACCTTCAGCATTAAATCCGATAGTCAGACTCACTCCGTTAAAAATATCTAAAATATCCCACTTTTTGCAAAAATCTAAATACACAGCAGCATCACTTTTTAACAAAAGCAATCGTGGATTCTCTAAAATTCAAAAAGGTGACGTCAGGAAATGTGCCACATGTCCTTGCCTCGTCCAGGAAAACACTGTCATATCAAATGTTAATGGTAGGAAATTTACCATCCAATGCCCTATTGACATTTGTTGAAAAACAGCCAGCCTGGTATATTTGATTACCTGAAGTAAACCAGGCTGTGGAATTCAGTACGTTGGTGAGACTGGTCGTCCATTATAACGACGTACCCAGGAACATTTGTATCGTATTCGTTCCCCCAAAAAAGTTTAAATCATATATCTACCAACACTGTTCTATCTATGATCATGATGAAAATATAAAAATATACAACCGTTAGAACTTATAGAAAAATCCCCTGATCAATCAAAGAGAGAGTCTGTAAGATCTAGAAGAGAATGCGAACTATCTTGGATAAAAAAAAACTTCAGACAGCTTATTCACTAGGGTTGAATGACAACATAATGGGTCAGGGAAACATTTCTCGGTGCGCTTCTAATGACATCATAGTAATTTTTTCTCCGAAATTACGCCATCGCAGGTCACATGGTCGAAGTGTGAATTATAACATTAAAAGCAAACGTAAAAACATAGTAAATATAAAAGATCTATATACTGTTTTCAAAGACAATGGGCAGCATGGTTTGTTCACTAAACTTTGTTCAATTCCTGTAACACAACTTTATAAAATCTCTTTGGAGGGTGATAATATGTCTGTCAATAGTCAGCTCTATGAATGTTCCAAAATTATTGATGTTTTCTGCTTTCATCCACTTTATCCGAGAATCGACAAACCCGATGAGCACGTAAAAAGGTTTTTGAAAATTAAATACATTAATAAAGGAATTGATATTGCACCCCGTCTATTTTTACAACCAAGACATGCCTGTCATTTCATTTTCTTATAAAAAACCTACTAGAAACATTTTTTAAAATTTCTCTTCTATTACCTGTGATGCTAATTTCGAGAACTACCCTAGCAGCTGAGATTGTTCCACGTCACCATATCGCTATGACCCTTGTGGACATATATTAACGGGGAATCTTAACATCATTGTAGATAAGGAAGTCCGACAATTCTATAGAAAAGGGCCTAAATATCGCCCGCCTTCAATAATAAACTGGCAAGCATGTTTTGATATAATTAAAGACGCTGTAACCAATTATTGTAAAAAATGGTGCAAACCAGAAAGTGCAGACAAGCATGCTCTAAATTTGTTTAAAGATAAAATTATTACCAAGGTCACCAACAGAATAAATATTTATAAAGATAATTATGTTGAGTCAACTCCTAAGCTGTCTGTTAATAGAATTAAGTCAAAACTGAAGGATCTTGGTAAAAAATATGTGTTCGTTCTTGTTTGACAAGGTTTCTAACAACGTTGCTATTGTCTGAAAGAAATACTACATCGATGTCCAACAAAACGAACTGGACAAGTCAGACACTTTCAAACGTACCAGTTTGGACGAAAAAAACGTTAACCAAACAACATTATAAGGATACAGAAATGCTAAAAGTTCCACCTAAAGATAACATATTACCTACCATATACTGGGTTCCGAAGCTTGACAAAAGTCCCTTCAAACATCGTTTTATTTCGGCATCTAGTAAGTGTTCTACTACCAATTTATCCATCCATTTAACTAGTTCACTTACTTGTATAAAGGACTTGGTTATTAAATACTGTGGAAAAACTCTGGTGTAAATTACTTTTTGGGTGTAAAAATTCTTTTGAAGTTTTAGATAAACTACAATCTATTCAAAGACCAGTCTCATCTATCGACAGTTATGATTTTTCTACAATTTATACTACCCTTCCATATCATTTGATTAAATCCAAATTGGGACAAATTATTAAATGGTCTTTCAGATTTTCTGGTCTGCAGTTCATTTGCTCAAACAAAAAGCAAGAATTCTTCTCTAATATTACCTATAATAATCATTGTTCCTGGACATGTGATGATATGATTAATGCACTCAAAATGCTGGACAATATTTTTGTTCGTTTTCGCAACAATATTTATCAACAGATCATAGGTATTCCCATGGGTACAAATTGTGCACCTCTCATTGCAGATCTTTTTCTTTTCTTCTACGAACGAGATTTCATGAAAAAACTTCAAGACGGAACCATACCTAACAGTGATAAACTTATTTCTATTTTCAATGATAACAGCAGGTATTTTGACGATATCCTTACTATTGATAATCCCCAGTTTTTAGATTATGTAGACATTATTTATCCACAACAACTGAAATTAAATAAAGTTAGCAATTATTCCAAATGTTGCCCTTTTCTGGATCTGACTATCATTATTGACTCTGGTAAAATCAAAACCAAAATATATGATAAAGAGATGATTTTGATTTCACTGTTACTAATTTCCCTTTTCTTGACGGCGACATTCCCCTTGCTCCATCCTACAGGGTGTATATTTCCCAACTGGTACGATTCGCACGAGTTTGTTCTACTCTTGATGATTTCAATGAACGTAACCGTACTATCACAGCCAAACTTTTACAACAGGGTTACAGATTTCATAAGTTGTTGAATACATTTAAGAAGTTTTGTAATAGTTATGAAAATATTATATCTAAATATGGCGTTAGTCGAAAACAGCTTATTACTGTGGGCATTTGTAGTCCTTAATTCTACGGAAATGTTTTTAAAAAATGCCAAAAATTGATCATAAATCCAGAAAAGCTGGGACGTAACTTACATTCTTTACGTAATAGGGGATATCGGCAAGATATTCTGCGTGCATCCATTAAATTAGCTTTGAGACCCGGGCCCGGTTGTTCAAAACATGGTTAAAGTTGTCCGCTGGATAAAACTTGTCCAGTGGACAAATCCTTATCCTTTGGTTAATTATTCACTGGATAAATTTGGTTGTTCAAAACACAAATCAGCATCTTGATAGTTGTCCACTGGACAACTCCAGTGACACAAGCTACTTCCTGTTTGCCTAACAAGATGGAAAAATCAGAAAATAAGGATGTGTCAACTTAATTCTAGGATTGAAAGCTGCGTTCTCTGACTTGGTAAAAGTCAATGAGGTTAATAAATCGAAACTGAAATCAGATAATTTGACAAATGTCATGAAGTTGCAGGTATTTGACAACATTGCATCACAGCTGAATATCAGTGAAAGTCGCACAAAATGGACTGACGTATTCAGCATACATGATTTACAGTTTCATGGCCTGTGGATATTAAAGTGTCCTTTCTTTTTACATTCAATGTCGCCAGAGGACCAATATAATCATAACCATTAAAATCGAATTTCTATTTCAAAATTTATAGAATTGCTGACGATTTCCAATGTTGTTATTTAATGTATATAATAAACAAACAACTACGATTCTATATTGACTGAAGCTCGGTGTGACGTCATTTTAACGATGACGTCTCAAAATGAAATTTTCTGACCCGGTGTTATATGGTCATTTTTCCCCCATGTTAGATTTTCACCGGGGAAAATTGAGATCATTGTCAGTTTTCCCGTCGGAAAACTGGCAATACGTATACGTATTGCCATCTTTCCCCCATGCTGATTTTCCCCCACATGATTACTTATTTATTGTACGAAAGGATATGGAGTAAATGAACATGATACCATATCAAATATGTTAATTCCAACTGCAGTTAATTTTGAGCTGTATGGCCATTTCGGAAAATTAATTCCTCATCAGCAGCACTAGAACCCAAACAATGGAAATCCACGATTTCAAAAAATGCTTATAATACAAAAAACTTTGTTCATTTTTATATATCACCTGACCTAACAGGCTGTCTGAGCTTTGATTAACAATTTAAAACATCTGTTGTCCGTGTGTCGCCGGAGATCTAGCATAAATAAAGCTTATACCGCTCTGCAAATTTTGATTAAACAGTAATGCAATTTCCTTTAGATGGCTTCCTTTTAGAATCAGATTCAATTTCTAGTCCTATTTTCAACTTACTTTTACCTGTCGTGCCATAACTTTATAACCTATTGATGTAGAACCGAGTGGAGAATCCCTTGATAGATTAACTCATCTTAATTTTGCAGAGTTAATTGATATGATTGTCTTTAGGTCTGTATACTACAAGTTGAAACTAAAATTCTTTATTATGTTGTATAATTAAACTTTTTCTTTTCGTTTTAGTCAATTTTTATCTTATTTGGGGGGGGGATCTGACATTAAGAAATTGATTCTCGTGTTATCAATGATGATACTGACGTTTAAATATTAGGCGGAAAAATGAGCATCTTTAAAATCGAAAGGGGAAAAATGGCGATGATCTCATTTTTCCCCCGTGATCAGTAGGGAGAAAGCTGAGAATGTGCCTTATTTTCCGGGGGAAATATTAGCATATGCTAATCTTTCCCCCGGAAAAACTGGCATGGGGAAAAATGGCTAAAGAACACCGGCATGATATGTTACATTGTAGTTCGATGGTCACATGCAATCATGGACCAAGGAAAATGCTATGAATTCGTACTAAGCCAATTACGTGCTAACCATGCTGTATTTAAGGATGCAAGGGGTAAGATCATTTACTTTTAAAACTGTCGCAATTGAGTTTTCTGACGACTTTTACTATTTCGCGACAAAAATGTATGCAAGTTCGAGACTTTCTGAAGTATACATTTGTGATGCATTTATTTTAGTCGTCATATAAGCGGGAGGTTAATGCATCATTAAATCTGCTTTAACGCACCAATTTATTTATAAAATGCCAGTTCCAAGTCGGGATTATGACAGCTTGCCCAAAATGTTCTGTATTGGGTTGTTTCCCTGATTCTGTCGTAGTTATACGGATTTTCCTTACTTGTCTCTCCCTTTGATCGATTCGGACTTTTGTTGTCACCTTTATTCTTTAGATATTATTTAGATCTATATCATGTGTACATCGATAATTTCGGTCAATTTTGTAGTTTTTTTTTATTGTTTTTGGATTTTATTTTTTATTCGGTTTAATCGGTTTCCCCATGTCCGAAAGCTACCTAAATGTACTTAGTATGTTTACTAATAAAGTGTTAGTTTACTTGAATTTAGTTCAACCACATTTTTGTCCTCTATTCGTGTTAAGAATATATGCATGACAACTTTCAAGCGCGTTTAAGTTAACATGTAAATTGATTTCTTAAAAATGAAAGAGACAATCAGAAACAACCCAGAACTCAACTGCGTTATGTCTTTCGTTTAAAAATACTGGACATCTCGTTTGCCCGACATTATATATTGTTTTCTCGTTCACTTGCCTTCTATTTTGCTCGACGTGTTATCCTGTGCCCTCCCATTTATTATCTCATTCGCAAGAAACATTAGTTGGGCGAGATAATCTCAAGTTTGGTGAATAAAATTGGAACACATTTCTTTGAGAATTAGAGGAAAAGCTAAAGCAGTTTGAATTATGATTTTTATTATTTTCTTATATTTTTACACTCCAGTGATTAGTTCAATTGTGGTTAAATGATCTTATATATTTTAAGAGTTGTCAATATTTAAGAATTGAGAAGCATTGACCTCTGCTAAAAATAGATAAGTTTAACAGGGATAAAAGACGAATGAACATTATGAATTGACTTTACGTATTGACCTTTTACTAAAAATGTGTCAGTAAAAGTTTTTTTTTTCATCACAATGTAAAATCTCTTAAATATGATTAGATTGTCTATTTCCAATCTACAAAACATGCGTATATATAGTTCCATAAATCATAACAGATAATATGTGGGCACAACAAACATCATATAAAATTGAATAAAAATTTTCCTTAAATTTGGAAAATAATAAAACTTTAATAGCCTATTTAACTCGGTTAATGGCGAAATTATTGACATGAGAAGGAAATTTATTGACATGAGAAATGTATATTGACACTCGGACTACGTCCTCGGTCAATATACCTTTATCGTGTCAATAAATTTCTGCATTGACCTCATTAATAGGCTATAATTTTATAATATAGATTTGGTATTCAAAGACAATCTAGATGCTTATGTGGTGCAGATCGTGAAGATGCTAGCCACCTTTTCCTTAAATGTCCAGTATATAATGATATTCGACAGAATTTTACTTTTAACTCTTAGAATTTATTTAAATATTGATATAAATATAATTCTCTGTGGAAATACTGATCTCACTGTTAAACAAAATTGAGATATACTTACAACAGTCCAAAGTTGTATATACAATAGTCATAGATTTGATTGATTGATAGATATAGGATTGATAAAATGTTGCAAACTTTCCCTTTCTCCTTTTCTTTTCTCTTGTTTCATTTTCTCATTTGTGTTATTCTTTAATTTTATTCTCAAAACAAGCGATTTCTTTATACAAATATGTACATGTAGTGGTAAATGTAGGAAAAAAAGTCACGGGAAAAAAAATCATAATATTTCACGAAAGGATATGGAGTAAATGAACATGAGACCATTACACATATGTTAACTCCAACTGCAATAATTTTAATGAGCTGTATGGCCATTTCGGAAATCTATTCCTCATCAGCAGCACTAGAACCCAAACAAAGGAAATCCATAATTTCAAAAAATGCTAAAATGCATAAAAAGTAAAAAAGATTACAGGAAAAAAGTCACAATGTATATAAGTTTGATTCGGTAATTGAGAATTAGTCTTGCACTTACGACAAAAAATGAATTTATGAAATATGAAATGAAATATAATTAATGTGGATATTTTTATCTATTCCTCTGCGTGAATTTCTTCAAAGCAGCAAATACACATCATAATATTAAGTTAAGTATGAATTTAAATATAGGGTCAGATATAGCACCAATTGAGGTGATAGCCACATAGACAAGTTGTCCTACAATTTTCGTATTTGGCTGAACTTAATATTATACCGAAATAAATAGACAGTCGAGATGGAGAGAAAGAAGCCCTTTCAATTGAATATATTAAAATAGAAGAAACAGTAAATATTGGGAGTCTTAAAATTAGTTGACTGTTAACTCTAACCGATCCATGATTTAGGAAACTTATCTTCTTCTTAGACCCCCCTCCGAAAAAAAGAATGGAATGACTAATATTTCTGTATTATTTTTTCCTCTAAAAAAGATTATAATTTTTTTGGAGCATGACTTGATGGACTGTAAGTCTTTGAGGGTATTCACAAGCCCAGTAGTTCAGTACTTCAGTGCAAGCTTGAAAACCGATAATTTCTAATCTTGTAATATCTAAATTAGAACTTATGAGTAGCTTCCTCATGCAAATCTCTGTCCTTAGCTTTCAAATAAGATGCTTTTGGTCTTTTACTCTCTATCAGCCTTAGTACACCTTTTGGTTTTTGGATTTCCAAATTTTGATTTTATCTGCAGTGATGAAAAATAAATTGTCGAATTGGCCAATTTTCGAAAGTAAAATTTCGGTATTTTGTTATTTTTACCCGGGCTTATATGAAGAAAGCTGATTCTAATTCCCGTCTGCCCACCCTTCATACCCATGAGAAATTTTTATATAGCTGAAAAATATAAGTATGGTCCAAGACAGAAATATCATATAAATCGACACAGCATAACCTATTTATAGCGTGAAAGACCCGAAATATGACCCCCAAACACGGACGTGATAGAAAACACCCTTTTGATTTTGTTTACACTGGATACAGCATCGATATCGTAGAATTTGCTAGTTTCTATATCCTTTTGCCTTTAAAATTTGTTATATTTGTAATTTATTTATTACATAATTTAGCAGTGATTAGGTTAGTTACGACAAGGTCAGTTCTCATAGTTTATTACACATGTGTAACTTGGTCATAAATAACCTGAACATTCATAGGACGGAATATTTTTTTTTCTATTCACAAAACCTATGTTGATTTCTGATGGTGCCTGATCATTGTTAACGTGTGTCACCGGACAACATATGGAAATTCTTTGATTTCGTAGGATCCATTCGTTAATCAATGTCTATCATGGACATTTGCTAAACATTTTAAATCCTTATTTTTCTCGCACAGGGCATTTCCAAAATTATACTCTTGTTACAGTGGATTTGTGTTACTCTAATGTATTACCAGTCACTTGCAAAAAAGCGCCGCCGTGGTATAAAACCTGATTGCTACTTTTTGTTTGTGTTGAAACAGAAATAAGTCTTCTGCGAACTTAGTTCTACTCAGTATATCTGATACCACATTTGTTAGAATTTCTATATTTTCCGGGGAAAATCTATCTAGATTATGGCTCAGTCCAATTGTACTCTCCTGTGTCATCTTTATTTTCCCCTAACACAACATTTGCATGACCATGTAGGTCTTTATATTTCCCAAACAGTAATCTCTCAGCCATGTTTAACCGCTGGATAAAAGTTAGCCCACCCTTGGACATTGGACAAATATTAACCACGGATAAGCAATTTTAACCACTGGACAACTTTTGAACAACCGATTTATCCAACGGATAAAATTTATCCACTGGATGAGACTTTTATCCAGTGGACAAATTTTAACCATGTTCTGAACAACCGGGCCCTAGTGACCAGAAAATTTTGCACATATACTGGCCTCTCACTGATACAGCCGATGTCTACTGAAATTTATGATGATTCTTGACCAAACCCTTCGGGAAGTTTTGAGTTTGATTTTTCTTCCGTAGTGTGACAGTATTCTACCAGCAAACTAGGCTCCCTGAGCTAGCCGGCAGTTTAGCGGCGAGCACCCCTTGAGCCATCTTTCAAAATTACGTATTGTCTTTTTCTCTCCTTTCAAGATTGTGGTCATGGAGTTAATAGTCTACCTGTATTTGGTTTTATTCGTATGTTTTATACTATAGGGAAACAGGACAGATAAAGGGGATGTTTGGGTACCCATAAACCGGTTTAACCCTACCGCTGGCTTTTGCTAGTGCCAGTACCAAGTCCGGTTGTCCCGAGTTCCTATCGTTGTCTACGTTTGTCTTTTGTCTTATACGCGTTTTTCTTGTGTAGTTCCCTTGCAAATTGTTGCATGTAATTAGGATTTTCAGCCATTGTAGGTGTTTCCTGTTATCCATTTTTTAACATTTATGAATCAAGAAACGCAAGAAAAATGACGTACGTCGATACCAAGGGCCAAAATGATGACATTGAAGATACAGTTATATAACAAAGACCAGGGGTATGTCATTTTTTGGTAAATGTACTATACTAATATCTGATGCCATAATAATTACATTTTGAACACAGTGTCGGTTACCAATAACAACGGCTAGAATAATTACATTGAAAACATAGTAAAAACCATCGATAACAGCGACAAGAAGTATGACATTGACGATAATGTGTAGCAAGCCAAATGTAGAGGCAAGAATTAAAAATTGAAGAAAAGTTTGGTACATCAATGGTAAACATCAAAAATAAAATTTAATAGTAGTCGAAATTATTTAATATAAAAGTCGTTTCTTTGAACAATCAAACTGAAAGTTTCAAAATAAGATTTCAAACCAGTATCTTATAGTTTGACAGTTATCAATTAGAGCAAAAGAGTATGATCAGAATTCACACAAGGAATAAACCGGTGTCGAATTCACACAAGGAATAAACCGGTGTCAGACCAAGAAAAAGTCCATATCTGCATTGCAGTCTTTGGTCCTGATAAATATGAATCGACCATAAAACCAAGTTCATTTGGAATTTGGGAAAAACGCCCAAATTTAAACATAAAGAAATAAATATATTTTTAACAGATAAACTTGTTTCATGTGTTTTGTATTCATAAAAAAGAATAAAACAAACTACAATAAAAAAAAAGTTTCTTTTAACTATATCTTGACTTTCATTTTCAAATTTATCTTAAATTTTTCTGATGAATACGGAAACTGCGGATATGACAATAGGACTCAGTAATGAACAAGGTAAAAAATATTTAGGAGAAGCTAAAAACGAGTGTCACTTCATAAAGCAAAATATGCAAAAATATTTTAAATTGTGGTTTTAAATTGAATTTATGAAATGAAGACGCATTTTCATAAAAAGCGTTTTTTTTGGAACTATGTCTCCTTAACTTGCTTTTTAAGAAATGTTATCTGGAAAACAAATGAAGAAGGGATTTAAAAATTACTTAAAATGCTATTCAACATATGTTTAAAATGAACCTGAGAAACGGCAGAAGTGAGAATGTCATTAATTTAGAACCAAATTCGACTGACGAAGTAAATAAGAGGAAGATTAAACGCAAGTAATGATAACATGTAATTTGTACAAAAAAGTGTAGCTCAATTATTAACTGAGCACCTTTAGAAACAGATGTAGTTACGCTTTGAACAGCAAATAGTAACGCTTTTACTTAAATTCCTCACCGAGCACAAATAAAAACTAAATTGTTAAAGCACGGTCTCCATAGCAAGAAGTTTCTGTTCAGTCATTCCTTTTGCTGCAGTTTGTTTCTCTCCTCACTTACACTGAATCTCTTATAAAGTAATTTATTAAGTTCAACTTGTAGAAAGTAAAATTACAGTTACTAAAAATATCCACCGGTTTAAAGTGCCTACATGTTACTATTATATAATGCCAAATTTCTTACAATTAGCTGGATGAGTGCCTTGCGTTTATCTATATTTTTATCTGTCCAAAACCTTAGGACACTAGTGCTTTCGTCGGACAATGGATGACAGTAATTGCAGTTAATTTTTAATGTTTTTGGACTTTTTCGAATTAATGAGTTACATCAGACATGTTTGTGTCTTTGTTCGACAATAAGCCATGAATTTTACCCAAACTGTTGCTAGGGTCTGTCTTCAACTTACTAAGAGATATTAGCAAAGCCATTTGTTGAGTGCCTTCATCTGACATCAAGATGAAGAACTACAATAAAAGCGTTTTTTCATTGCTTGGTTTTACTTTTTTGTGTATTAACTCCAAAACATGTTATTGCAATTCGGTATGGTGTTATTTTTTACCACTGGGTCGATGCCACTGGTGGTAGAATATAAGTAATAACACATAGTGATAACGTGTGCCGACGTGTGGAAAAATTTTCGTACACGCTGGTGTGCGTTATATGATTTAGAGGCACGTTCCTAACACGTTACAAACACGACGACAAACGTTGGCGTGCGTTGTTCAACGTTTAGTGAGTCGGAAAATTTTGAACATGCTCAAAATTTCGCAAGGTTCGCACATGTTAGACTAACGCTAGAGGTACGTTATACACGCAATGTATGCGATATGAATTAGTTTCTCGAAAGTTTTATTCAGCGTGCAAAGAACGCAAACCGAACGTTCTTGTAACTAAGGAATAACGTATTAGCCGATGTTGTGTATTGAAATGATGGTTAAAACCAAAGGAATGTTAATAGCTTCTTCATTTCAGCATCAGACTAACATATTTGTTTAGATTACTTTCGTGATTTTGGGGACCTATCCCTCCTTAAAAATCAGTGGTATTTTTCTTTGACAAATTTCTCCATTTCTGCCTTTGCAAATGAAATTGGGGTGAACAATTTCCTACCAATCTAACAGAAGATTGTCAAAAGGCTATACAGGCTTTCTCTCAATGCTTGAAGACCGTTATGGATGCGTTCGGTATACGTCAAGTACGCTAGAAAAACGCCTTTGAAACGTCGCCATACGCTGTTACACGTGTTGTGAGCGTTGCGGACAAGTTATGGATAAGTTTTCCGTGAGATGTTGGTCGTTAGCCTGAAGTTATGAATGCGTCCAACAAGAGATGTGTTCTGTTTCTTCGGCGTGTACCAACGTTCTTTCAAAAAATCATGAACGCCGGCACACGGTTATAGCATGACAGGGCCTTTACCGAGATTATACACCATCCAATCATTCAATTGGTCCAGTTTTCGGCTGTTGCAGGAAACCTATTCCATTAGGAAACTTGCTCAGAATTTTTTTTTTCAAAAAATTTGTTACTATGGAGTTCATGACGTTGTTGTTTATGCTCGGATAATTCTTTTTGGAAATACTGTTGGAGTTCATGCAATTCTAACTTATCTAATCAACAGTCAATAGTGCACATTTAGTTATTAAGCTACACTTGTTGCCATGTTGTTACAATTAAGCTATCATTTGTACTTCGTTATTTATAATTTAGCTATGTTTGATTTTTAATAATTCAATGCAATATTACTACTAGTTTTTATTTATTTTTTGTTACAAATTTGATCAGTACATTTTGTTTCCTTATTAACCTGTTAAAAATACACCAAAATTCCTGTACAATTTAGTTCCGAAAATTGCCATTCCTTCAAGTGAATGTATATATGCAAATACCTGTTCAACATAAATCATTTTATAGATCAAATATCAAAATCTGAAAGAGGTGATAGAAAACAAAGCATCTAATGAAAATAAAAGCTACGACTTTTTTTCTAGGGACAGTGCTTTGAATTATGGAGTTACGTCCTAAACTTTATTATATTCATTTAATCTCTGAAAACCGAATTTTTGTTTCATTATAGTTAAATCAATGTTAATTACTTATAATTTGACAGCCAAAAAATTACTTACATAACCATAGTTGACAAGAAGTTGAAAATTCCGGATGGTACACCAATCAAAGGGTTATCATGTAGCCACCTATGGATGCAGAGAAGAAAAAAAAATGAATTATTTATATGTGTTTCGTCGCTACATGTAAGTGAAGTTAAATTACAGTTTCACTCTATATGATGGTCCGGCGAAATAGAATGACTAAAAATTATGCTAACTTTTTGGATACCAATAAACCGGGTTAACCCTACCGCTGGGTTTTTTTGTGCCGGTACCAAGTCCGGCTGTCCCGAGTTCCTATCGTTGTCTACGTATGTCTTTTGTCTTATGCGTGTTCTTCATGTGTAGTTCTATGGCAGATTGTGGAATGTAATTATAATTTTCAGCCATTGTAGGTGTTATCCATATTTTTACAACTATATATTTTACCCAAATCCTAACCCTTCAAACGCCTGTTTCTTTTGATTTTAACGAATTTCAGTGAAATGAGTGTGCGTTGGAAAGAGTGTATCCTTAGCATTTTTATCTAGCATGTGAGAACCGATATGAATGCAATGAATACTCATTTCTATAGAACAAATTAAGCTAGTAGAATTCACATTCTCGAATTTTCTCCGGAGGATGACGACGACATTGATGTCGTAAAAGGAGTCATTGTCATTTCATATTGGATTTTCAACAAACAATAATTACATTCATTCTCCTTCTTATGGAAATATCAGTATTTGATTGGATATATCCGTCACTGTGTTTTAGCAGTCAGTAAAACTAAATCCTCACAAGACACCTTGACAACGACAAAAGTAAACAAAGACGGCAGAGTAATATAGACAAGGAAATGCTGCATCCGCTTCTATTCTCGTTATTAATCTTGCGTGAACACTTGTATTCTAGTTACGCAATGTAATCATAAGTAGTCAATGAAATATTTTGTAGTTTTATTGTCGTGTAATGTGCTACGTTCCAATCTTTAACATTCCAATAAAACTACAAAATATTGCATTCAAATTCTAGATATATTGTCACTAGGAACATTGTCATAAAACGCTGAAAATAATTTTTCCCAACGTTTGGAAGTAAAACATTAAAACAATTGTGAAATACCCTTCAAATTTAACAGAAAGAATTTGACACAATATTTTTCTGTAAATAGTTGTGTTTTCAAAAAAAAAATTATTCAAAAAGAGTCATTCAATCTCAACATTACATCCATTTAAAGAAATCTTTTATCATTGTTGCATTATAGTTATTCTAATGGAGTATTAAAAACTAGTGAAACATTGTTGAAAAGCGATTTTGTTTCATCTATCCCAGTAGTTTATAAGAGGATCTTTGAATCAGGCGCTACTGAACTTATTCAATCTTTTCAATTCTTTACTTTATCATATTTGAATTCTTGGGTGTTTTTAAACATTTAGCTATTACTCAAAAAATTGATATACTTACAACACATTAAGGGCCGACAAGTTGTCGAAAATTCTACTAGGCAAGCTTGACAGCATATTCTCCTTTAGATATCTAAAAAATCATAACTCTGTTTAAAGAATTAGATTTCTTTAAATTGATTAGATGGCTGAATTCGCATGTGTTTTTAACGTATTTGGCACTGTAGCTTTGTTTACATAATTTCCGGCATCAACTATGGCTGATGAGACATCAATATTAAAAAATATTGTCACATTCAGTTTTCAGGACTCGTGGAACTAAAATATTGAAATAACTATCTTTTATATTTCCAGTGTTTTTAATTTTCAATGTAAAAAGGGTGGTTGTTTTCTACAATTTCAAGGCTTTGATATTTAAATTGAAATTTTTTATGAGACACAAGTTGTCGAAATGTGCATATGCAGAAACTAATTCAAAGCAACTTCGGTATTTTGTTGTTTTTTTTCGAACCTCAAGAATTACCTACGGTCTCAAGTGAAAAATATGTTTTGGAAATAAAGGTTGTTGAATTAACCACTTAAAACAGGAGTGAAAAACACTGATTTCAAAGGAAAAGTAAATAACAGCAAATGTTTTTTGAGACAGCTGTCTGAACTTTTTCCTGAAATATGACGTCAGGCAGCTCTACATCAACTTCAACATGTAGGTACGTATGAGGCCGTATATGATTGCCCTATGATCGTCTATATGTTGTACTGACTTTTGACCAATTTGTCGAACAACGGATGACAGTGTTACTAAGAATACTTTGATTTGTTTACTGACCATCCCGCATTCATGATCAAAAGGAAAGATACATGGATTTAGCGTTGTTCAACATTTAGCAGTTGAAATCAGCTCAAGCTAGTATTTATGGCCGTCTGGAACCTACTATTAGGAAGGAGTGATTGCAGTATGTTAAAGGCCGCATGGTGACCTCAAGATGAAAAACTACAATGAAGCGTTGCTCCATTTGGTAAATCCTACAATGAATTTATAGGGATTTTGTCCAGTGTAAATTTACTCTTTAATCCTCTATTTGTTCTTATGCCAAACTTCTCTAATTCATTCATTAAAATTATTGCAGTTGGAGTTAACATATGTGTTATGGTCTCATGTTCATTTACTCCATATCCTTTTGTAAAATATTTAAAACACATGATTTATTACTTCGGTGCTGACCCGAAAGCCGATACTATTTCAAACCTTGCAATATCTAAATTTTTGTAAATTTTGTTGAAACTAAGGAGTATCTCCCTCATGCAAAGCTCTGTCCTTAGCTGATTTTGGCTTTACATTTAGATCATATTGGTTATTTGTTCTCTATCAGTTTTTGAACATCTTTGAGTTAATGGTCTTCCAAAATTTTAGATTTTATCTGCACTGAAGAGACATAAGTTGTCGAAATGCGCATATGCAGAAAATAAATTCACAGTAACTTCGGTATTTAGTTATTTATTACATTAATGTGTCAAAAGTTATCTTAGTGGTTGATTGTTTTGTACTGTAGTTTGGTATGTTGTTGAGAATTTTAACTTTTTAATTTTGTTTTATTATTCGTAATATACAATTTGTTACCAATATAAGCAAATATCCTTTGCATTATCACATTCAAAATCATTAAAAGTAATTGAGTAATAATGATAAAAGACATATAACAGGAACGGTTATAAAAATGACACGCAAAAAATGTAAGAATGACAATACCTTTTAATTGCAATATTTCTTATGCTAAAGGATCGTAAACAAACCGACAAAAAACATTAACGAAACAGAAAAACATAAAAAAAATAATTCTTAGTCATACAATAAGGGACTTATGGTTCGTATAAACAGAAAAAATAGTTATCAGACACTTACAATCTTGTCAGGCTTGTTAGAAAGTCGAACAGTCCTTTCGGCAAACTTGTTAATCTGTTAAAGCTCAAATCCCTGCCAATTAAAAAAAAACCGACCCTTTGAGAATGTATTCCGAATTTCAAATTCATTAGAGAACATTATGATGTTGAAAGATACTTGTCTATATTTCAGCTTTAATCGTCTATATGTTATAGAATGAGCACATGAACAACAAAATAACAGTATATAAGGCTAAATGCAATGTATGAAACAGAATACTGTACTATTGTTCGTGGGGTTCCAATTTTCGTGGATTTCGTGGTTTGCTTCAACCACGAATTTAAGTTCCAAACGAAATGTTTTTTTCCTCGAGTTTTAATGCATAGAATTCGACACTACAAATTCAAGTCTCCACGAAAATGGATTTTAATGAAATCCAAGAAAACTGAAATCCATGAATTAAAGTACTACCACAGTAAACGATAGGTATAGGTTCTGCTGAGAATATAATTTACTACTTTACTTGAACACCAAAATGTCAATTTTCAGCTTACCTTGATTCTTGAAGATAAGAAAGATAAACTTAAGGGTCTAAACATCAAAAAAGCAGGCACAAAAAGATTGTGTATGTGTATGTGTGTACTTTGACGTCTACTACAATGCTTCAAATAGGTAAAGATAAGCGACATATCAAGACCTAAGCAATTTAACTTTCTTTGATATCAATTTCCTTTCTTTTTCATATTAAAATGATTTTAATCATTTAAGATTTGCATGTCCGTTTCTTGTTTTATTCTGGTAGACAGATTCCTTTTCCATTGATAAAGTTTACCCCGATTTATATAATGCCCCAACGTCAATAACAAATAACTAGATACGGAAGTTACTGTGAATTAGTTGCTGAATATGCGCATTTCAACAAGCTATATCTCTTTAGTGCAGATAAAATCTAACGTTTGGGAGACCATACACTCAAAGATGTTAAAACACTGATAGGGAAAAAATAACCAACAAGATTTAAATGTAAAGCCAAAATCAGCTAAGGGCAGAGATTTGCATGAGGGAGATACTCATATTTGAAACATGAACGAATTAATAATTTATAAATGTTGCAGGTTATAGTTGCAAATATTAACTTGTATTTGGACTAGCTTAACCACTTAATCCCCTACTAACCAACATACACATACCACAGTGACAAATCCAAAAAAGGAAACTCCTTGCAATATTTATGGTCAGTCAAGCAATTTTTCTTTAAGTTGACAGTTTTACATTTCAAAAGAGAGACCAGATAATTTGGTTTTGGTATCAGTTTTAAACAATTATTTTGTATTACCAACAACAAAAATTCTCATTTTCCTCTCAAAAATTACATGGTGACCATGAAAAATTTGTCTGACAGAAGTTTGGAAGGCTGTTTGATGACTTTGCCAATCACTATAGACTTTGGTTTAACCCTTCTTTATCATAAACAACAAAATACCGAAGTAGCTATTATATCAGTTTCTGCATATAGCTATTTTGACAAATTATTTCTCTTTGATGCACATCAAATCAAATCAAAACATTTTCAAATCTGCACTGAAGAGACATAAGTTGTCGAAATGCGCATATGCAGAAATAAAATTTACAGTAACTTCGGTATTAAGTTATTTGAAGACCATAGCCAAAAATCTTTCAAATCTGATATAGAACAAATAACCAAAAAGATCTAAATGAAAAGTCAGAATCAGCTAGGGACAGAGGTGTGTACATGTAAGGTACTTCTTAGTTTCAAGCAAAATTTTCTTAACTTTTGAGAAATCCGAAACAAATTTGTTTTCCGGTAAGCACCAAAAGTACCGACTACTGAGTTTGTGAATGTGTTGCTTTTTGAGTAGTTATTCATTAAACATTTATTTAAACATGCTAAAATTTAACACCAATCATTGGATACATGTTTCTCTCAGATGACAAAAATCTGTCCATTTAAGGTAGATAGACAGTAATATTCATATCCATGAGATTTTTTTGTAAGTCGGCTCAATTGAAGAACCAATGCCTTTTACGCGAAATCTGTAATAAAAAGTATGGGTCCCCATGCTTGCTTTTTCTAGAATTGAAATCAAAATGTACCCATTTTTAGCCATTTTTTCATTTAAATTTACATAGATTGCACGGAGAAAATATGGAAAGGAATTTTTAGCTTACTAGAAATGAACTTTTTATCCATAATAATTTGATGTATTTTTGTGAACAGATAGTTTATGGTGTAATTCATTAGTTACAATTAAAAAGATGTCACCATGCTTTAAGCGGAGATATTTAACAAAATTCCAGGATTAAACATTATTTGCGGGAAAAGGGAGATCATTCGCTGCAAAGTGAACGAAATATGACGTTTCACATCTGTCATTTAATTATGACATCACAAAGGAAAAGCCGTCAAATTACTGTTCCGGCCCAATAATCAAACCTACCCGTATCCGACTCTTTATTTTTCTAATGCGCAATTGCATTGCCTATCTACCTTAACAGCGTGATATTGCTTTTTACCACACCTTACCACAGGAATTGACATGTTCAACATGGGTGTCTGTGTACAAAACAACGAATTGATTGATTGATTCAAAAGTCTATTTCTACGCGACACATATTTGTTTAAGATATTATTTAATATTCATACTTTATTCATTGGGTTAAAACTATGTATAATGATATATACTGTTCAGTTGCTAATAATGGATGGCTTTCTGAAAGGTTTCAATGTACTAAAGGAATAAGACAAGGATATCCACTTTCGGCTTTACTTTTTGTTCTTTCAGTTGAAATCATGGCTATTCGTTTACGAAAAGATAAAAATATTAAAGGTATTCAGGTTAAAATTGATAAGAAAACACATAGTTTAAAAATTAGTCAACTAGCGGACGATACAACATTATATTTAGGGAACAAACAGGAAATAATAAATGCACTAAATTTGATCGAAATATTTGGAAATTTCTCAGGATTAAAATTANTTAAACATTCAAAAGACAAAGTTGGAGGGATAAAATTTACAGATAGACCAATTAAATCTTTAGGCCTTTATTTTGGACATAACAAAACAGAATGTCAAAAACTAAATTGGGAAAATAAAATAGAAAAAGCAAGTTGTCTTATATCAGCTTGGAGAAAACGTAATATCACAAAAATAGGGAAAGTACTTATTGTTAAAAGTTTGATTTTACCTTTTTTCACTTATATAGCTAGTAGTACAGTAGTCCCATTGACTTACGAAAAACAAATAGAAAAGTTAATATTTGAATTCATTTGGGACGGGAAGAGGGATAAAGTAAAAAGGAATACATTAATAGGAGATTATGAACACGGAGGTCTAAAGGTACCACACATACATAGCCACTTTGAATCATTAAAAATTAATTGGATAGTTAGATTAAAGGAAGATTGTATAGCATCTTGGAAAATTATTCCGATGCATTATCTTAATAAATTTGGTAAGAACTTTCTTATTTTTGAAATGAATTTAGATGATACAAAAAACTTGACTGGCTTTAATTCAATACCACCTTTTTATCAAGAGGTAATCCAGGGGTGGGCTAGAGTAGGCGGTGGAAAAACACAAAAACCTAAAAATTTTAGAGAAGTAAGACAACAGCTTCTATGGGGTAATAAATTTATAAAAAATAATAACAAATGTTTGATATTTCAGAAATTTATTAATAGTGTCATTTTATATGTAAATGATATCCTTGATAATGCAGGACTTATATCAGAAAATATAGTTTTTAATAAGTTAAAAGATAAATCAAATTGGATAGCTGAATTTTCAGTTTTGAAAAAAAGTATACCAAAAGAATGGAAAGATATGTGTAAAGAAGACAACTCTTTGTTAACTGTTGTGAAAGTTACAAGAGGTAGTCTATTATTGAATGGGCATTTTTAATGTTAGAAAAAATGTCAAGCAAATATTTTTTATAAAATACTTATCAAAAATATTTTTGAAAACCCAATAGGAATAGAGAAATGGTTAAAACTTTTAGACAATACCCCAAAATATCTCTTTAAAGAATCTTTTAGATTCGTTTTTGATCACTTAACAGAAAACAACCTCAAAGTATTTAGATGGAAATTATTAAATTTCATACTTCCTTCAAAATATTTACTTTTTCAGTGGAAAATATGTCAAAATAATTTTTGCAACTCATGCCGCAACGAAGTTGAAGACTACACACATTTTTTCTTTACATGTCACATATTAGAAAGTTTTTGGACTAAAGTCAATTATTTATTAAAGAAGTAAACATTGAAAACAAGATAAAACTCAAACATATAGTGGTAGGATACAAAATTAATGATGTTAAATATAATGATCTAAATTATTTTCTTACAATTTTAGCCTTTAGTATATATAAGGGCTATTATGTTTCTGAGCAAAAAACTAAATATATTGATTATTTTCAACTATTTAAACAAGAATGTGAAAAAAGAAAAAAATATTTCCAAGATAGTTCTTTGTTAAGAAATATATATAAAAATCTATAGTGGTTCAGATGTAGACTTAGGCATAAAAAATATGACAATTTTGAAATTGATTTATAAATCTTTGTATAATATCTATAAATATAATTATATTATGAATTATGACCATGTATGAATTGATTATTATCCTGGATAATCAATCAGATTTCACAGGAATGCTTCATTGTAGCTAGGTCAATGAAGTATGAATGTAACTAGCTTCTTGTTGAATAAATATATTTATTTGGTAAAAAAAATATTCATACTTGAGTCAATATATGAAATTTTGAAAGTTTTTGAAACCATATGAGTATCTATCTCGTGTAAAGCTCTATCTTAAGCTGATTTTGACCTTCATTTTAGACCCTATCATTTAATTGTTCTCTACTAGTTTTGACGCATTTATCGGATCCTTGTCTCTAATTTGTTTGGATTTGATCTGAACCAAAGAAACTTTAGTTGTCGAAATGGTAATCTTCAGAACTTTAATTAACTATGGCACGCAAAATTCACAAAAAATAGTTTCTCATTAAGAAACCATGTTTTTCGCATAAGATACAGGTGTCTCTCTCAACAACCGATCATCTCGGTATTTAGTTATTCAGTACCATAATGTACGTATTTTGCAAATTTGGTGTTTTTACTTGTGAAATAGCACTTCTATACTTACAGAAGTGAAAGCTTAGTTTGGTGATTAAACAATCCAGCTGGTAGACTGGTTAACTTGTTCCGAACAAGGTTCCTTGAAAAGATTAGAAAAGTAAAGAAGAAATAAATAATGTTCAGTCTTAGATGCAAAATATTTAAGTTCAATGTTTTGTTTCCATTGTTACATTTTCAGAGAGTGTATAGATAGAAGATTATTTTTTATTTTGTTGTTATAATGTCAACATATGTGTTTTTTTTTCATGTTACCCCTTTTTATTAAAATTATAGGTAATCATGCAAGTAGAAAAAATGCATTCGGCCATCATATAAAGCTTCATATTCTCCCTAGCGGGATGATATTTTACAATTGTTCAGACTTTAAACGCACTACAACCTGCTTATCATCCTTTATTTTGTTTTTCAGATTTGTAATTATTGAACTTAGGTTTAAAATTGTCCAAATTGCACAGGAACTTTGACATTCATATCATTCTCTTTTTTTTCAGCGATTTTCGTCTTTAGAAAACATGTTTTGTAGTTTTTATCTTTCCATCCGCGGAGGTTCTGTAACCGGATGAATATTTAGACTGAACTATTTGTAATAATGTCGATTTTGAATGTTGCAGCTTCCTTTGGTTGTTACACTTTTCTTTCGTTCCTTGGCGCTTTCACTGCGTCATAATGTGGAAACATGAATGATATATCATCGAACCTCTATCTGTAGTTTTTCTGGCGTCAATTTTATCTTTTTGTATAATTATGAATGTTTTGTATATGTAATCAGAAAGAGCAAATGTAATAGATGTTTATTATATCGCATGATATATCCAAGTCAACTTCTGTTATATCCGGGTCAACCGGATATAACTTTTGTGGAAGTGCGACGGAGGCTGATTTAACCATCGGGAAGGATGATAAAGAACAAGACATTTTTCCCTCCGGACCACCTGGTGTCATCCTCGATTCAATATGGGAGTTAACAATGCTATTGCTTCATTTTTAAATGTTTTTTTTGTTTTGTCTTTTTTTTTTGTTTTTTGTTTTTTTGTTTTCGAAATGTGAATGGACATTAATTTTTGCCATCCATGTGCCTTTTTTACCTGGCTTTCGTTGTTCTATCACTTCTATGTATTATTATTCTAAAAATTATACAAATGAACAACACGGACAAAGTAAGAACCATTGGTGAGATCAGGTGCACCGATAGAGTTAGCATCCCCTGCTTCTATAAAGCGCCCACCGTGCTGAACATGTCATCGCTAGTAAAGTATAATCCATAAAAGAAAAAACAAACTTAAGCTGATAAAGCAAAGATCTGTTGTCATCTTGGAAACAGATATCACATAACGGTTAACAAGATCATGATATTTACCATAAAATTTTCTGTAGTGATGACTGCAAGTTATAGGTAACATACCCTTACTTTGCTTAAGTAGCCTATTTGATCATCAAGGTAGTCCATGTACCCACCACAAGCACTTGAGTAGAGAATGAGTTGATAGATGCTGGCACTTTGGAATATTGCTATAAAGGGGGAAATTGATTATTTGAAAAGTGAAGTCATCTTATAAGTTGTCGAAATGCGCATATACAGAATTTAAATTCACTGGAACTTCGGTATTTAGCCATCTGTCATACAGCCTAGTCTGTAATGTTTCCGCTGTTGTCAATTTTAAGATGAAGGTAAGGCGGATTTGGAAGTATCTGTAGTATCCTTAATTTTGAGTTCTTTTTTGATAGATATGTTTAGTAATAAAATATCATCTTTATAACGGAAGCTGAGATTAAAGGCTGTGCCAGTTTTTTATCACTATTCCAGCCTTATAAGAGTGGAGGAACAGAATGGCTGAAAGAGTTGCACTTTCGGGGAAAACATCTATGAATTAAATATTTAGCCGAAATTAGTTGTTCAAGAGGAATGGTAGTATAAAGTTTGGAGAAGTCAAAAGTTTTAATGCTGTTACAGTATGTTAAAGACGTCAAGCAGATCGGAAGGGTTTTTTTAATATCGATTTCATTTACATCACTTCTTAAAAAGCTAGTATCAAAATATTTTTGAAGGCCTTCTTGTAATTTACGGCTGTCAAAATGAAGGTAAATTGCTTAGAAATAGGCTTTGAAGAAAATTTTGCACATCAAGCTAAGCGATGTACCGTTGTTTTTATGGGCATTTGTTTAATTTTGGTACCCAGTAAAAGGACGGAAGATCATGTGTTTGCACGAAGTAAAACTTGTGTAGGTTTTATATATCCTGCCTCTAATAAATTTCTAAGATGTTGATTGGTCAAAAGACGTCACTTGCCGACCGTGTATATTCCATATCGGGTGACTGATTAATATACTGTCAGTGACCGCCATTACGCGGCGTCACTGTACGTTTTTTCAACGTTTTTTTTTACAATGTACTGGACTTTTGGCAGGATATAAAGTGTTGTTCATCTTTGTGTGTGAGTGTCTTCATTTTTCTTTTCTGTGCTGTACCCATGTTGTGTCTTTGTTTCCCCCCCTTTTTTTGTTTCTGGTGTTGCCATTGTCCTTGGATTGTTCGCTTTTAGATTGACGGTTCGGTTCTCACTTACATAAACATTACACATTATGTAATACACGGTCAGAAATTGAAAATTGGCCCAATATGAAATTTACTGACCGTGTATATACCAAATTAGGTCACTTACAGACTATGTAATCTGTAATCTTTAACAACAATAAAGCACATATGATAGGCATTTCCTGGAATGCAGTTTTTCTCTTTACTAGGTAATTCTCCTTTTTAGATCATCAGTACTTACAGTTCTTCCAAAATCTTTGAAGAATCAAGTTCACCATTATTTATTGATGAAAGTTTATTATCCTGAATTTCTCTGAAAAAATAAATTGTAAAGTCTACAGCTCTTTTGCTTAGAGCAATTAATGTTGTTACTATTGTATTGAAGAAACAATTGATTTCTGGTCGTGGATTAGTCCTATCGGTACTGTTTCCACTTCTAGTAATTATTTTAACATTTTGATAGTCATAGCATTCAAAAGGGACAACAAAGGTGTTATAGGAATATTGATTTGTATATATATATTCTTAGCTGATACGATAATTTGAACTGTCCATTGGTTGGCCGGAATATTTTTTCTTTAATACATCGGCAAACGAATACCGAAGCAAGAATGAAGAAAGGGGAAATTCTAAAATTATAAATCGTAAATTTGCTAGATAGAGATAAACACTGAGAGCAGGTACAAAACCGTTTGCAAATAGTACTTACTTACAGCCGAGCACTACATAAAGTTGGGAAAGATTTATGGAAAAAATGACTGTGAAGGTTCTTTCCCTGTCGGTGTTAATGTTACTTCCACCTTCGTGCAATGATAAACTACTTGATACAGATCAATATCACTTCAAGTTATGACAATTACTAAAATGCATAGTCCTACGTTTGCTGTGGACTTTTTTTGTTGCTAGGAATAAAAATGCACGTCCGCTTTAAAATAAAATAAAAAAAAAACATCATCTTTATATAACAGCACATTCAGAGTTTCAGATTCAAAACACTTAGGTCTGACACTTTTTATACTGTAAATACCAGCAAATGTTAGTGTAAACAGAAGCAAGCCTCCCGTTGTGAATTACAAATTGCAAATTGGCCGAGTCATAAATATCATTGTAAGTACCAGCAATTTGTTTCAATTCTTGGTGTTTTCTCTCAAGTCAGAGAAGTCTTTTTTGCTACGAAGTACAAGCAATTCGTAGAACTTCTTTGGTTTTTTTCACAAGAGTCAGACAAGTCTTTTTTTGTAACTGAAACGCTATTTGTTTACTGTGTATTCAACGTACCAATCTGAATTATGCATGGTTGCTAAGGACTTTAATGACAAGTAACGTTGTTGCTTTTGACCTTTACCTGCGACCTTGACATGATTTTTTACAAGGGCTTACACAGAAAAAACAAAAACATTTAGCCCAGTCCTTTAATTTCAGCTTCCGCTACATAGACGATGTACTTTCTCTTAATAATCCAAAATTCAAGGAATATTTACACCAGATCTATCCCAATGAGCTTGAAATTAAAGAGACTACTGATACACCTATTTCAGCTTCGTATTTAGATCTTTTAATTTACATTGACGAAAAAGGACGTTTGAAATTTAAGCTGTATGACAAAAGTGATGATTTTAACTTCCCAATTGTGAACTTTCCCTTTCTGAGCAGCAATATACCTACCTCTCCAGCCTATGGAGTGTACATTTCACAGTTGATTCGTTACTGTCGGGCATGCAGTTTATACAGTGACTTTTTAGTTAGAGCAAAAACACTGTCCCAAAAGCTGCTTAGTCAGGGATTTGTTCAGCCTTTGTTACTTTTATGCCTTCAGAAATTCTATGTTCGTCACCATGACATCATTGATAGATATGACGTGTCTGTGTCCCAAATGAAAACGGACATTTTCAGCTAGATTTCACGTCTTCACGGATTTGACATAATCGAACTTGACTCAACCCTGTATTGACTCACTGATAGTGTGACGGGTGCCGCTAGCGGAGCAGGACATGCTTACCCTTCCGGAGCACCTGATATCTCTCCCGGTTTTCATGGGAGTTCACACTATGAGTGCCTTAGTTCTTAATGTTATCTTTTTATTTCCGTGCATTGTAGCTGTCTCACGTCCTTGTTTTGTTTTTGTTTTTATCTGTTACCGTTTTGCCATGTCTTTGGACTTCGATTTTTATAGTCATCGCTTCCCTTGTTCCTTCGGTATTCTACTGCCGTTGTTACATCTCGTTAGGTCTCTTCTAACTGATTCATTTGATTCGTCACTTGAACACCCTATCTGTAAAATTAATTAGAAGTTAAACACAAAAAAAAAACCCACTTTCCGAAACATGTCAAGAGAAATATCTAGGGAGTCATTGGAGGGCTTCGGTATATATGAAACAAATATAGCCTTTGACATGTTGAACAGTTTTGCTGCTATACTTTTTCAGCCCTCAAATATGGTTTTAGAGTTTATCTGCTAACAATGTAAAAAGTCAAGGCCAAAAGTCACTGATCACCTTGAACCTGGTAGTCAAATTAAAGGTCTTCGCTTTGATCACTTTCAACATATATATATATTATGTTATCTTTAAGTTTTTTTCATAGTTATTTGCAAAAAACTGATCTAATGAAACGCGTCAATGGCTGTACGTCAAAATCGGTTCATCGCAAAGTTTAAAGCAATTAATTCAAATGAAAATCACATTATTTTCATAAATTTTTATCGATTTTATCAATGATTCAAAAATTACTTCTCATACGATCATTGGTCCCAACTCTAATTCAATATTCTCTTTTTATTCAGTTATTGGATGATCATTTCTTTTGACTACTAACGACCTTTAAATAGCATGTTCTGTTCAGTTACTACCGAATACTAACGCAATGTGAAGGGGGGCTTTGGTATGTCATAAAACCAGTTTAACCAACCATTTCTTTTGAAATGCCTCTACCAAGTCAGAACCATTGCTGTCGACAATTTCTCCGATCGTATCGACCTGATTTGTCTTTATCTCATGGACTGCGGCTCTTGACAACTCTTTTCGGTAATTTTGTAATGACTCCTATTTACATATCTGGTTTTTCCATGTCTTCGGACACAAGGAGCTGTACTTACAATTCTCTGAGTTTTCCTTGTCCGGTGAAACCAAGGAGCTGTACTTACTATTCTCTAAGTTTTCCTTGTCCGGTGACACCAAGGAGCAGACTTACAATTCTCTGAGTTTTCCTTGTCAGGTGACACCAAGGAGCTGTACTTACAATTATCTGAGTTTTCCTTGTCTGGTGACACCAAGAAGATGTACTTACAATTCGCTGAGTTTTCCTTGTCTGGTGACACCAAGGAGCTGTACTTACAATTCGCTGAGTTTTCCTTGTCCGAAACCAAGGAGCTGTACTTACAATTCTCTGAGTTTTGCTAGAGAAATAAATATTCCAACAGGGAATCTCCATAATTTGTTGTCATTCAGATTTCTGAAAGGTACAAAACGTCGGATTTAATAAGTCAGTTTTTTTAAATCAAATTGTAAAATCTGATTGTCTACACTAAATGAGTCCTATCTTTATGCAATCTCATCATTAATACATGTAATAAGATCGACGTTTTCAAAATTATGAAAACAAGCTTTTTGTATAACTCACTTTATGTCATTGGACTTTCCATGCATCGGAAAGGCTGATGGCAACGCAAAAAAACTAACTCACTCCGAGGGACCATATGACAAAATTTCAGTATGCACGTTTTTGTAATTATATATCAGAATAGTCAGTTCAACCTCAATTAGTCAACGTCATGAATCAATAGAAAAAAGAAGGGAAACGGGGAATGAGTCAAAGAGACAACGACCCAAAGGGGAGTAATAACAACTCAAAGCCACCATAAGATCTTCAATGAACGTTGAGAAAACCCCACACCCAACGGCAGGTCGGTAATACCTTCTTGCCAATGTGAGTATTTTGGCAGATTTTCCCGTTGACAATTTCTTCAAAAGATGGTATCATGCTCGAGAAATGCAGTAAACACTAACTCCACATTTGGAAAAGAATGATTACATTGTTTCTGTCATGCACTAATCTTTGTTGAACTATCGATATTTATTTCACTTCATTAATTGACAACAAAGATTTTGTGCTGCTAAGAAGTCCTCGATATGTTTGGTAATTTGTCAATAGAAAATCAATCTTTTAACCTGTATTCTGATTGGTTAATTGCCGTGGTGCTTATTTTATTTTTGTTAGTATTTTGGCAGATTTTCCCGTTGACAATTTCTTCAAAAGGTGGTATCATGCTCGAGATATGCAGTAAACACTTACTCCACATTTGGAAAAGAATGATTACATTGTTTCTGTCATGCACTGATTTTTGTTGCACTATCGATATTCATTTCACTTCATTAATTGACAACAAAGATTTTGTGCTGCTAAGAAGTCCTCGATATGTTTGGTAATTTGTCAATAGAAAATCTATCTTTTAAGCTGTACTCTGATTGGTTAATAGCCGTGGTGTTTTATTTTAAATTTTATTGACTTTTCGATAGTGGATTTTCGAAGAAAGTTCGGGGATAATGTTATACCCTCCGTCTGTGCGTCCGTCCGTCCGTCACACTTTTCTTGTGACTCAAACTCCTCCTACATTTTTGGATTGAGGGATTTAATTTTATTGTAGAATTGTTGCATATAGTCTGCAGATCCGCAATAAGCTTTCGGATTTTTGATATTGGTTTTGGTGCAAACAAGAGGCCCCATGATGTCAATTTTTACACATGTGGCATGTGACACAAACTCCTCCTACATTTATGGATTTAGGGATTTAATTTTGTTATAGAATTGTTGCATATAGTCTGTAGATGCGCAATAAGCTTTCGGATTTTTGATATTGGTCTTGGTGCAAACAAGAGGCCCCATGATGTCAATTTTAACAAAGACCCAAAGATGTGGATTAGATACATGTGGCATGTGACGCAAACTCCTCCTACATTTTTGGATTTAGGGATCAAATCTTTATGCCGAATTGTTGCATGTAGTCTATAGATTTGCAATAAGCTTTTGGAATTTTGGTTCCGGTTCCAACTTTGGTAAATTTCCTGAAAATGTCAAAGACACATATTTTCTTTTTTAATTTTGGCATATTATTTTATATTCTGACAGGCGTTTGGTAAAAAAACAAAATTCTGATAACTTAGGATTCTGAAAGGCGGTTCCAATTTTGGTAAATTTCCTGAAAGTCTCAGAGACCACTTATTTTTTGGAATTCTACCTAGCAACCATGTTTAAAATGTTTGTGTAGATTAGGACGATTATTTTCATCAATTGGATTTCAAAAATATTTGATTCCAATTTTGGTAAATTTCCTTAAAGTCTCAAAGACCACTTAATTTTTCGAATTCTACCTAGCAGCCATATTCAAAATGTTAGAGTAGTTTAGGAAGAACATTTTCATCAATTGGATTTCAAAAATATTTGGTTCCAATTATGGTAAATTTCCTGAAAGTCTCAAAGACCACTTATTTTTTGGAATTCTACCTAGCAACCATACGTAAAATGTTTGTGTAGTTTAGGACGAGCATTTTCATCAACTGGATTTCAAAAATATTTGATTCCAATTTTGGTGAATTTCCTGAAAGTCTCAAAGACCACTGATTTTTTGGAATTCTACTTAGCAACCATATATCCTAGAATTCTTTTAGTAACAATAATGACTATCAATAGGTAGATGTAAAAAATAATGAAAAAATATGCCAAGGGTGTATAACAATTGTTTTCTGTGTCCAACAAGGAGTGCGGGGATAGCTGTCGTTTCCGACAACATCAAGTTTTTCACTGTAGTATTTGCCAAAACGTATGCCTTTTCAAGCATTCGCTGTGACGCTTGCAGTGGTATTTGAGTAGTGTCATCTGCGCACTATTATGAATAAGGCATTCAGTTTATTTAAACTGTAATATCATGAATATTTAAGTATTTCCCAATCTTTGGCTGAACTTACCGTTTCCTAGAGGCTTTTTTGTTTAGGTTTTTGTAGTTGTTTTTTTTTTATTGTTTTTGTTTTTGTTTGTTTGTTGTTTTTTTTTTNGGGGGGGGGGGTAGGGGTTTAACATGTATTTTTCGAAAATATCCCCTTTTAACATAATATATCTATCTTTTTGTGATCTATCGTGATTTTTATCTTTTGAACATAACACGTGTATTAAACATATTCTCGACACTTAGTGTAGACGACATTGTAATTGACTGCAACTGTAATATTTATAAAACAAGCCCAAAGAATTATGGAAGTAAATCGCACTTATCTACATAGATCAATAATACAAAATATATAATGCTTTCTTTATAAATGTATGTGGTACTTACTGCATCTGAAAGTACTAATTAAATGAGATTTTAATGTAAATCTATCATTCAATAGTTTTATATGCACAGACTTATTCTGACCTATTACTCAATGTTTGTTTTTCCAAAAGCTGCAGAAATATCCATTCATCAGTGGGCATGACTTTTAACCAATACAATTACATGATACAGGCATTATTACGAGTTTTATTAATAGATCAGCCTTTTTATTATTTCAATTGTTCAATGATTTTTCTGTCTTTTCTTTGGATGATTCTTGATACAGAAATTAATGGTATCCCATCTCAAAATGAAAATCAAAAAGATGATCCAAAAAATTACAAAAATTAGATAACAGTAAACACCTACAATGGCCAGAAACTACGATCATATGCCACAATTTACAAGCAAACTGCTATAAATTGATCTTTTTAATACTATAACTTACAGAACTAATAAACTTGTGAGTGAATGGAACAGTTCAGAAGGTACACTTTCTATTTGATTGCCATGCATATGCCTGAAAGTTATAACAACTGCATATATTAAGTATCACAATCTTACGAATTTAATTAAGTAATTTATTAAGTATGAAAAAATAAATGATTGTGAGGTAATTGCGGCGTTTAGACTCTTTTACAATAACTGCGTTCCAACGTTTTGAATCGAAAATGAAAACAATTTCCGCAAAAATGACGTCGTAGGACAATTAATCAAGATGTCACATATATCATGACGTTGCATTTTACCCACTCAGTGGCACATGAGCGTATGTGCAAAGTCAGGACCGCAGTTATCGTGAGGGGTCTATAGGCCATTTTTTTCTTCTTTGTTTATTCTATTAATTATTTTAATCTTCGTTTTTTAAAACAAATATACAAAATGTAAAAATTTCAGATAATTTAATACTGGCGATTATTTATGTTACAATCTCTATTTCTTTATTAATGAAGAAAACAAAAATGTTGAAAAATAGAAAAACCTAAATTTTTTTAGACAAATGATAGCCACGATTTGCCCATAAAGAATTATAAGTGTTGACATATAATTTTTAATGTACAACTAAAGTATAATGGTAGAAGCTTAATTTCGAGACGGAGAACAGTAGTTAAGGCGTTGTCCCATTGTGCATCACCTTCTATTGAAAGAGATTTTGTCTCATGAGAATTTACTCCATATTCTTTTTATTTGTTGAACTTTGCTGTATCAATGTTTTTATGTTCGTCACAATCATGAATTTCCTACAAAAGAAGCGATAAAAGTTAGATTTCTCTAACTTACGTATGACCATCGTTTGTCGTATCTTATTCTCTTCTGCAAATCGACAGACTAATTTCTAGTCTATCTTATTAGTTTATACTTGATCAAATATACTGACATGACCCATTATCGATGCATGACTATTTCTGTGATATTTGTGATCGTTATAAAGAAATGCACAGTTTCCCTTTTATTCATTTACAAATAGATAAGTGAGTATATGGAGAGTAAAAAAAAAATAACAGAAGTGAGAAAATCATCACTTTGATATGTAGTTTATGTCTGCTGTATTTTTAAGGGAAAGTTCATCTTTTTATAAATAGTCCAACATTTACACCCAAATTTAAGGAAATCAGAGCTGTTAGGAACTTTTATTTATTTCTAATAAAAGGCCGCATCCATCAAGGTGATTGTATCTAATTACCACATTAAATAAGATAACATCAGTTATGAATATTTCACGCAAGGATTTAGAGAAAATGAACATGAGACCATAATACATATGTTTACTCCAACTGCAATAATTCTAATGAGCTGTATGGCCATTTCGGAAATTGATTCCTCATCAGCAGCACTAGAACCCAAACAAAGGAAGTCCATAATTTCAAAAAATGTTTAAAATGCATAAAACGAAACTCAGTAATATCAAATATAGCTCAGGATAAAGATAAATAAAGAGCATACATCTCTACCACGGGGAATTGTTTTACCAACTCCACACTGCAATAAAAGACAAACTCCTGTATTAAATATTTCACGAAAGGATATGGAGTAAATGAACATGAGACCATAACACATATGTTTACTCCAACTGCAGTAATTTTAATGAGCTGTATGGCCATTTCGGAAATTGATTCCACATCAGCAGCACTAGAACCCAAACAAAGGAAGTCCATAATTTCAAAAAAATGTTTAAAATGCATAAAACGAAACGAAATCCGAATAATCAGTAATATCAAATATAGCTCAGGACAAAACTACGATGGAGGGAGTAAATCCTTAGGTTTTAGAATTTACATAAATTTAGATAATAGTAATCGAACAAAGTGTACACATGAGATATTATCTCATGTACAAGTACATCATATCTAAGAAAAATAAAGAGCATACATCTCTACCACGGGGAATTGTTTTACCAACTCCACACTGCAATAAAAGACAAACTCCTGTATTAAATATTTCACGAAAGGATATGGATATGAAGCACAATTGACACTGATCTCTCCTTAAAGTAGGAAATAAGTCAACGGTTTAAGCCAGAACGACAGAAATATGAAACCCCAAAACAAACCTCTTCTGAAGCGCCTTAAACTGATTTGTACTTTTATAGAACAAATAAAGGGATATAGAGTAAATACACAGGGAAAAAAAATCCCTACAAACACATGGTAAGACCAAGTAAATGGAACAACGCTTCCATCGTTTTTCTTCATCTTGCATTCACCATGAGGTCTTCTAAAAAGAGCAAACACTTTTACCTAAAATAAATTTAAGACGGCCCCTAGCATCGGTTTGAGCGAAATTCACTGGCTAAATGATGAACAACGCTACATCCATGTATCCACTGTTTTACACCGTTTTTTGTCATGGATGCGGGTCGTAAACAAGCATAGCATATAGGGCAAAGTTCTTTAACAAACACTGTCATTTGTTGCCCCCCAAAAATAGTATTTTAAACAAAAACAAAAGTATTTTATCCATTGAATACTACATTCAAGTTTTACAGTATTTTAGAAAAAGAGGTGGTGCATAAAATGATGTTAATAGGACACCTAAATGTTGATCAAAATTAAGCATTCTAGACGGTTTCTGAAGCCAAATAGCAAGTAGTATTGCTTCAAATAATTTTTGACACTAACAAAGAGTTTGATACTTATAAGTAGAGAAAACAATTTCTGTTTTGTACACTATCTCGATAATAGGAAAAGGTGGGTTTTATTGGACGTTTAAATAAGGGATAAACGGACACAGTGTATTTTGAAACGATAAGAGGAAATGATCGATAATTTGGGTTTTGTATACATATAGACTTATTCTTCTACGAGAGGTTACACGATTTATTTCTTATTTAGGTTCTAACTACCAAAACCATTTAAATACATTGGTAATGATTGGATCTAAGCTACATTCAATTTTAACCAAACAGTTTGTTCTGTGTTTATACCTTAAAATTTCGTTACATAAAAATTTGTTATACTTTTTAAATCAATTTCATTTAATCACGCTTTATGATTAGATTTCAAAATTTTCATCCGTTATTAGAAACGTAATTATTATTTCATGAGTTTCTTGAAACACCTAAATGGAATATAAAGGAGTTTAATATGCTATACTTACAATACAAAGAGGTTCGACAAGGTGTCAAAAATTCCGGTAGGCAAACTTGTCAGCATATTATTTTCAAGTAATCTATGCAAAACAATATTTGTATCTTACAAATGAATACAAATTTGAAAAGCAAATACATGTAGTATCTCACTCGTGTATAAAACTATAAGACATAAAATTAATTTCTAAACTTACAACCGTTTTTATTGAGTACCTATTTCTCTTCTTTTTTATCTGGTTCGAATATTGCCTAGATTTTAGGATTACTGTTACGAAATCATTTGTCGAAATGCTCCAAAGAAGTATGGCTATTAAGACCTGAATATGCCATTTTCAAAGTATGTTGAAATGTTGTCGAAAATCTAGTAAGGTGGTGCCTGCTGGTAAGTATTCTTCCATGGAATAAAATTAATATATGCGACACTTTTATGTTTTCGGACATATTAACAGCAGTCGAACATGGCTGTAAACTACCTTTTATGTCACATAAAGCCATTTTATAATGTTTTGGAAGATGGAACTACTCGAAGGACACCTAGAACCAAAACCAATCTTCTATTACGAGTGTATAAAGTTGGTTCTGGAGGTGTTATGCAATTAATCTAACCAAAAACCGACATAAATTGCGAAAATCTGTCGCAATTGCATTCAAGTGGCATTTGGGTGACTGAATATTTTATCTAAAAGTATGAAAAGGCATTTGAATTTTTTTGTTATAACAGTGTGTGTAATAGATGACCTTATAAAACTGTTTTGGGAAAGATTTGATGCATTTGTAAAATAGGCATTCTGAAAGACATAATTTCACGGGGAAAGTAGTTATACTTCTTTTCACCTGGAAATGAAATATTCGTACTAGAAAGTTAATGTTTTAGGAACGAACAATATATTAATCAAAAGATTTGAAAAAGAGGATTGGTAAATAGTGAAAAGGGCCTACTTTACGTGAATTTATAAAAAGGGTGTCTTACAAGAAGCAGGAGATGCTAACTCTACCGGTGCACCTGATTTCACCCATGGTTTTTTATTGGGTCCGCGTTTTTCATCTTTGTGTGTGTGTGTGTGTCTTCATTTTTCTGTGCCGTACCCATGTTGTGTCTCTATTTTTGTTCTCTCTTTTTTATTTTTGTTTCTGATGTTGCCATTGTCCTTGGATTGTTCGTTTTGGATTGACGGTTCGGTTCTCACTTACTTACCTTCCTGTACAAAAGTCAGGACAACAGAAGTTCACATTATTTTCTGTCGTGTTGCACCTACTTTTTGTCATTGGATTTGAATCCTTTCAAAATGTTCGGTAATTTGCTTACTGCCCTAATGGTGTGATATAATGTCACGTCGGCTTTATTCATTGATACTCCTAAAATTAATTTGTAAATCTGATAGCAAAAGAACGCTCGTTGTTTATTAGATTTAAACCAAACGTATATACATCAGGGGTATGTTCAATCACTGTTGCAATTGTCACTACCGCAGTTTTACGGTTCTCATCTTGATGTGACCGACTGCTGAAATGTTTCTATTTCATAAATGAAAATAGATATCTTTGGGTTGGCCCAAAATTTTTACATGTAACCACACTAGCAAACGTCATCTTTTGCATTACCAGAATTTTCACTAGCAGTATGACGGGTGCCATGCGTGAAGCAGATCATGCTTATCCTTCTGGAGCACTTATGATACCTAACGTTTGTGTTTGGGTTCTCACTGCTAGTGCCTCAGTAATGTGGCTTTCTTGTTATTTTTTGTCTATTTGTTTTCTCTGTGCCATGCTGTATCAATTCAATTGAACATGAATTGTCATGATTTTGGATTTTTGCTTTTTTTCAGTATTCGTTTGCCGATGTACTACACTACCTGCAAGAACCGGACAAAGAAGAATCCTTGTAATTTCTAGTTAATTTACACTAACAACTAAGTTAACTACAAATAAGGCACATTTTGTTTGATTTTGATGGCATTAGAAATGCATTAACAGTGCATTATTGGAATGTCAGGTGCGTCAGCCTTAATCTGTTGGTAAAACTATCCCTTTATAGGCTTCGCTACATTGTCGCCTGTCATTTGGTAAATGTACTGTTATTGCTCTAAAAGTGTTTCTAAAATCAAAACTTGCCAATAACTTTGAAAAAGAAAGGAAATGGGGTAAATATTAAGGAGACAACATCCCATATCCAGGTTAAAACGACCCAAAACAAAACATCTAGGGGTCACCATATGGTCTTACTTAAGAACCATGCAATCAGTTGCCTGTCACTGAAAGAAATATTTTACTTCCGAAGGGCAACCCTGTTTAGAAATGATTCAAAATTATTTCCCTTCTGTTGCTTCAAAAGTTGGAAACTTTGATTTTCTCAGAAATAATTCACTTTTTAAGAAATTCACATAAGAAAATTTTTTGTTTTGCTTAGTGCTCAATACAACTGGGATTTTGACACCGGTAAATGTCCATACTGGGATCAGTCTAAAGGTCCAAATTACGGAGTACAATCCACGAACCTGGACATGGTGTAATGGTGTAATGGATTACAATCAGACTGGTAGTTGTGTTTTTTTTTCTATTTTGTAAATTGCTATTCATAAAAAACATATAACATCAGATATATTTTATGTCCCCAAAAACACATAGCGAATGCATTTATATCTATAAACTAGTTGAACAGCACCAATCATAATGCTTCCATTTGGTTTGTTGTTCTCACACAGTTCTATAGATATTGATGACCTGGCAAGCTAGATGTTTATTCTCTTGGACTAATCGGGTTGTAATACATGTTTTGATAAAATTCCAAGCAGAACGTATGTTTAGAGGGCTTTAAATACTTCAAGACGAGAACATAAAGTAACATAGTTCTGCAGTGTATTTAATTTATATTTTTTTTTTGTTAATTTAAGTCCAGAAAAAAGACAATTAGCTAGCCAAATCAAAAAAAAAAAATTCAGTTTCCATTATATAGATGATGTTCTTTCATTGAACAATTCTCAATTTAAGGATAACCTTCATCTTATATACCCTAATGAACTCGAAATTAATGAGACCACTGATACATCATACCTGGTCCTATGCCTCTACATTAACAACTCTGGAAACAAAACTTTATGACAAGCGTGATGATTACGACTTTCCAATAGTGGATTTCCTGTTTTTAGCAGTAATATTCCCAGTTCTCCGGCATATGGCGTGTATTTTTCACAACTCATTCGCTATTACCGTTCCTGTAGTTTGTACAGCAATTTTGTCAACAGAGCGAAATTACTGTCTCAAAAACTTATACATCAAGGGTATGTTCAGTCACTGTTGCAATCGTCACTACAGAAGTTTTACGGTCGTCAATACGATTTGACAAACCATTATAATGTTTCTGTTCCACAAATGAGAACAGATATCTTTGGGTAGATCTAGAGTTTGTTACCGAACTGACTAACAACGACTGCGACAAAACCGGACTTTTCACTGACAGTATGACGGGTGTCACGCGTGGAGCAGATCATGCTTACCCTTCCGGAATTACTTATGAAACTCCCGGTTTTCAGTGGGAGTTCAAACTGTCAGTGTTTTAGTTTTTATTGTCGTCTTGTATATCAAATTGTAATCTTTTAGTTTTTTCGTCGTTGTTGATGTATGCGGTATCGAGTTGTCTGGGTTATTGTCTAAATACTTAATAGATTATTTAAAGCTTTTCAAACCTATACCATTGTACTGTTTGAGGGTTAGAGAAGTAAGAAGTACTAAGGATCTTAATTGAATCTGTCTAAGGGTTAGAAAATGGCGGGTGCCATGCGTAGAGCAGATCATGCCTACCCTTCCGGAGCATCTGATGATGCCTCCCATAGTGCTTTAGTTTTGTGGCGTTCTTGATCACTTTTGTTTATTTGTTTTGCCTTTGTCATACTGCCTCAATTCGTGATGCTGTAAATTGCCGTGATTTTGGATATATGATTTTAGCATTTCCCCTTTTCTCGGTCTTGCTTCGGTATTTGTTTGTCGATGTAATTTAAAGAACCCTAGAAGTATTGATAAAACAGTTTATTTTGGTATGACTTATATCTATGGAATGCTGCAATCCGCATGTTATTTGTATGAAACAATGATACTTATTTAAAATCTTACAATCTTTGGAGATTTGTTCCAAATTTAAACAGTCCTGCTTGCAAACTTGTTAAGCTGTTGGAGCTCAAAACTCTGTATGATGTAAAAGAAAATAAACATAAAAAAATACCAGAAACTAATAAAAAAATCCAGAGAAACTGGTACGAATTTACATTCTTTACTTTATAGTGAATATGGACGGGATGTTCTAAACGAATCCGTGAAATTGGCTTTGGACTCCAGTAACCTGAAGATTTTACACATATACTGGCCTCTCACTGATACTGCCCGATGTCTACTGAAATACATAACGACTCTTTACCAAACACTTTGGGAAGTTTTGAGTTTAATTTTTCGTCCGTAGTGCCACAGTGTTTTACCAGTACACTAGGCCCCTTGAGCTAGCCGGCAGTTTAGCGGCGAGCACTCTTTGAGGCTTCTTTCTAAATTACGTTTTGTCACATTCCTTTCTTTTCAAGATAGTGGTCATACAGTTAGTACTTTACCTGTATTGGGTTTTATTCGTATGTTTATTATACTGTAGGGAAACGGGACAGATAAAGGGGAGATTTGGGTATACATAAACCGGTTCAACCCCACCGCTTGCTTTGCAAGTACCGGTACCAAGTCCGGCTATCACGACTTCGTATAGTAATTTATGGTTGTCTGTATTCTATTTTGTGTTTTGTAGTGCAGTTCCTTGTGGGTTGTGGATATGATTGTAACTTCCGGCCATTGTAGGCGTTTACTGTTATCTTGTATTTATAATATAATAATTATTCATATTTCATTATTCTCAATTTTCAGTCTTTCTGGTCCACTTCAATCATAAGCAGTAGAAGGTTTACGATAGAATACTATACCATTTTCAAATGAAAGTTGAAAAAGCAATGGAGGGATGTGGAGTAAATGTACATGAGCCAAAGTCTCTACAAATACATGGAAAAACTAACAACTGAACAACGCTTTTATTGTTGTTTATCTGTAAGTCGCCATGAGGCCTTCATTAATGAGCTATGCTTATACCGTAAAGTTAAGCTCAAAAAGATTTGAGATCATATTAAGAAAAACGAAAGGACCTGAACGTCTCGAAAAATGCCGATTGATTATTGGTAGATCCGGGGGATGTAACCCTTACCCAGAAACATTTCTATATTTTGTGTAGGATTTTGACAAAAAATAGCTTTGTGTTTATTTTTTTTAATATAAAACATATGGTTACAGATGATGGATTGCAAAACACAGTTACATGTACTTACATTTCAAAACAATAACCTGCTTCTAATTACTTAAAGTATCAGAGCTTTCACAATATCTTCAATGTTTTGTAAGTTATACATCTCACTACTTATACATTGACTTTATCTCACTCACTGGTACATTTTAAATTGATCCGAGTCGTTCATTTGTATTCCTTTGGCTCTTACTGTTTTATTTTAAAATTGTTATACTTTTTGTAGTTAAACTGATTATGAGCCATGCCTGTGTTTAGGATAATTCAAGAAAAAGAGGTTTGTAAAATGGTAGGGATGTTAACAATCATCTTAAAAAAGGAAAAAGAAGGGAAACGGGGAATGTGTCAAAAAGAAACGACCCAAAGGGGAGTAATAACAACTCAAAGCCACCATAAGATCTTCAATGAACGGTGAGGAAACCCCACACCAAACGGCAGGTCGGAGTTGGCTTAAATAAAGAGTAATCAAGTTCAGCGAAATAAACATCATCCTAGACTCCCATAGACATAAAGTGAACTAACTAGAAAACAGACAAGATACAAAAAGATTTAATAAATTTCCAGACTTAGGACAGGCGCAAACCTGCTGCGGCGGGGTTAAACTAGTTTTATTGGGCCCAAACCTCCCCCCCTATAGCCAATGTGATTAATAAAAAACAATCGTAACAACAGTAAAATTCAGTTGGCAACAGGACTGACTCAATTGTGAGAAATGAAACTGAGAGAACTAAATATACGGACATAAACATGAAATCACAAGAGACTACTAGCGGTTAACTGACATGCCAGCTCCAGACCCATTACCAACTGACAAATTAAGTTATGTACCCTCAGTATACGGCTTCCATCAAGATCCCTTCCTGTGAGGAGTTCAGCATAATGATTTCATGTATATACCGGAATACACAACCCGTGTCCATGTAATACTGATTTTAGAAATTTAGAATGTAGTTAAAATGCAAAAACCCTATCAGAAAATCAATGTTAATACTAAAGAAGGCCATACGTAATGACTTGACGACGGTATGCATCTTATTCACATATTTAAAATTCAGCATTATTCATATATTTGAAATACAGCATTTCAACTATGTAAAACAAAAATGGTGAGCTATGATTGTGAAATCAAAGGAGAATTTAAACAATTTTGTTTTTTAAGGTTTTAGATGTCTTGAATTTGACAAAAAAAAAAAAAAAAAAAAAAAAAAAAACAATTTCTTACAAAAAGTTCATCATGTACTTAGTTATGCTTTTTATAAGTGATATTTCTTTAGATTAACAAGATCTAACAATCTGGAAACTCTGTCAGAAAGCATGATGGTAGAAATCGATATTTTACCAAAAATGCCTTAAAAATAGCAAAAAATGTTGAAATTAGGGGATTACAGATAGTTATAGCACAAAAAATACACACAGACATATAGTTTACTCTTCAAAAATGATTATTTCAGGGTCTGTGCACTAGGTTTAGGGAAAATTTTGATGCAGAAAAATTTTCACTCCTCAGGATAATACATCCTGACGCTGATAAACTTACAGTAAGTTAACTGTCGACAAAGCGTCAAAACTGCCATCAGGCAAAAAGGTAAGTTCATTATTATTCAGGTATCTGTAAAAAAAAAGTGCAATACATGTATGTCTCATAATTGCAAAAAGTAAAAACAAACCTCCTCGGCGAATCCTTTCAATTATACTTAATATTTGACAAGAATTTTTATATGTGTTTTTGTAGTAGTCATTTGAGCATCAAAAAAGGGGTTAATTTTACACTACGTATTTAAAACAGAAACAAATATATGTTACTCCAAGAACCGAAATATTCATTAATATTAATCTAGAAATTTAGGGAAAATGCATATTTTAACCCAAGTTATTGAAAGCAAAAATTCGATCTTGATCACATTTTTTCAATTACATGTATATCCTGTATTACTTCTTTTTTAATTTATATTTTATTTAATGAGAGATAAAATATTTGATGCAAAAAAAGATTAACTAAAATTCCGAGTAGGTACATAACAATATTTTAGTTTTTCACTAGTTACTGTCAAGGATATAAGATTCTTCTATCAAACTACCAGTCCCTCGTCGAACTCATTTGATTAAATCTGAGAGCTGAGAACTTGTATCAGATGTTTGAATCATTGCACCATTCCCGAAAACCGATTTTATCGTAAAACTTGCAATATCTGAATATCTGAATCTGAATTGACGGTTCGGTTCTCAGAAAATTTTATTAATACCTCAGGAGCATCTCCCTCATGTGTAGCTCTGTCCTTAGCTGACTTTGGCTTTCCCTTTTAGATCCTATTGGTAATTTGTTCTCTATCAGGTTTAACACATATTTCAATTTCAAAATGTTTTGATTTGATCTGCACTGAAGAGACATAAGTTGTCGAAATGCGCATACGTAGAAACTAAATTCACAGTAACTCAGTGTTCAAGAATTTAAGTTAAAGGCTTTAATTGTTGTACTTTAAAATTTTTTTTTTATTATTATTATTTAGTGGTACACCTACTTTTATACATGTGTTAAAAGATTATGTAGTAACTAAAAATTTTGTATTTTAGAAAGAGCAGTTCGGTGGACGTGTGCACTCGAAAACAGTATTTGGCTGTTTTTATGTCGGGAAACATAATGTTATTTTCAAGTTATCAGCAATAGTTCAAAAGGCTAGAACTACGAGTAAACTTTAAGGCATTAATTTTCAATGAATATAATGCTGTGAATACAGAATCATTCAAGAAAATTTATGTACTTAAAATGGTACGGGCATCATGTCCTTTTTTCTAAGAACAATGATCACTATAAAGTTATATTTAAATCTTACAACATTTCAAGTCGTGTTAAAGAGTCGAACAGTCCTTTGGGCAGACTTGATAATTTGTTATGGCCCAAGTTCCTGTATAAAATAAAAAAATACAAAATTTTAAAACTCATTATAGACTTTTAATCGATAATTGTTTTAATCGGTTATTTGTAGGGGTTTCCTTTGATATATTCAGGCAAATATTTTCAGTATTTGCAACTGCCCGATTATGAAAAAATATTAGCAAAAAGTAACTTTAGCCACGCCTACCTTGTCAATCAGCGCATTGATGTAAACAAAGAAATATACATCTACAAAAACCATAAAGGGTCGCACGTATTCTTTTACCAATCAATAGTCAATTTTATGATTTCTTCAATATTGATTTTCATTTTTCAAAATTTGTTGTGTCCAATGATTTCGTTAATTACAGATAAAAACAATAACAGAAGTTTTGTTTCTAATACTTAAAATATTGTCTCCCATAATAGATTCGCCCATAATGTGGGCTCGTCCATTGTGTCAGGAATATTTTTTGTATCCGAAACAAAACTTCCTTTATTCTATATATATTCGATATGCATTAATGCATTTAGTAAAGTCATTCTGAATGTATCAGTTTTTTACCCCCAAGATGAAATTCAGAATTAAGAATTGATTTACGTACGATTGGTGAAAACTTATTGTAATAAAATCATATATCCATTAGTCCACAATTCAATACTATTTGTTCACTTTTTACATCTCTGTCCACATGTCTCAGACATATTTATTTAGGACCTGGGAATGGAAATAGTTTCCATGAAAAATATTTACACTTTTTATAGCCTGAATTTAATCCAAGAAGAGCAATGGGGACCCAAATTTTTATGCATAGATGAGGAAGATCTCAATACCGGATCTCAGTTCTTGCTTTGGTATTCGTTTGCCGATGTACAAACAAAGTATAGTTAGAATTTTCGGTGTTGAAAATTGGCTGCGTCTATTTTTTACCCACATGACACTTGGCAACCCCAATAAAAATAACAGTATGCATAATTGCACTTGACACTCATATCACAACGACAATTTTCATGTTTTCGAAGATGAATGTTTATTTAAAAGTATTAAAATATGCGAATTTGTCTAAAACAGGGAATATCCTTAATTAAAAGTATATAAACTATGTGACATTGTTTCTGTAGTTTATGTTTAAGAATCTCAAGAACATATACTACTATAAATCGTTATGTGTAGGATTTTAAGCAGGATTGTTGCGTAAAAAAGAATGATTTTCCTTCATTAGATATAATGCAACAAACAAGGAGGCTTTCAAGATAAGTAAATACCGAAGTTACAGTGAATTTACTTTCTGCATATGCGCATTTCGACAACTTATGTCTCATCAGTGCAGATAAAATCTAAACGGTTGGAAGACCATAAATTCAAAGATGTTTAAAAACTGATAGAGAACAAATAACCAAAGTGATCTAAATTTAAAGCCAAAATCAGCTAAGGACAGAGCTTTGCATGAGGGAGATACTCCTTAGTTTTCAATAAAATTTACAAAATTTTAGATATTGGAAGGTTTCAAAAATAATCGGCTTTCGGGTCAGCACCGAAGTACTGACTACTGGGCTGGTGAATACCCTCGGGGACTAACAGTCCACCAGCAGTGGCATCGACCCAGTGGTATCAAATAAGTAAATACCGAAGTTACTGTGAATTTACTTTCTGCATATGCGTATTTCGACAACTTATGTCTCATCAGTGCAGATAAAATCTAAACGGTTGGAAGACCATAAATTCAAAGATGTTTAAAAACTGATAGCGAACAAATATTCAAAGTGATCTAAATTTAAAGCCAAAATCAGCTAAGGACAGAGCTTTGCATGAGGGAGATACTCCTTAGTTTTCAAAAAAATTTACAAAATTTTAGATATTGGAAGGTTTCAAAAATAATCGGCTTTCGGGTCAGCACCGAAGTACTGACTACTGGGCTGGTGAATACCCTCGGGGACTAACAGTCCGCCAGCAGTGGCATCGACCCAGTGGTATCAAATAAGTAAATACCGAAGTTACTGTGAATTTACTTTCTGCATATGTAAATCAAATAAGTAAATACCGAAGTTACTGTGAATTTACTTTCTGCATAAGAATGAGCTTGAACATTTAAACATATTTATTCATAAATTTCCAACATGTGTATAATATAATACAAATCACAATAAAAATGCAAATGAAAGGATTAGACGTCAAGCTTAAATTAGCTCTTCGAGCCCATCTCCTGAAAGTATCCACAATTTTATGTTCATATGTAATCAGGCGCAGTGAAAACAAGAAATTTAATATTGAAGATACAAATGTCCAAATTTTGAAATGGGAACAGTAAACATCCATAGGTTACATATTGTACACATAACAAGCATTGAAAGAAAAAATGTATGTATATAAAATGCAAGTCCGGTCTTAAATCGTTTGCTTTTTACTATAATTTTCTGAACCATAGTAAATATATGTTTGTTCTGGTAATCACTTAATACCTGAGAACCATACAATAATAGTCTAGTGTCAATTACAAATGGTACATTGATAGAGAAATGATGTACTATATCAAGTACAGTGTAACAGAAAATGTTGGGCTGATTCTCTGCAACCACATACACAATTAGGAGAATCAGTTAAGTTTTTTCTTAACAAGTCATCATTAAGTGAACTACATGACATTCGTATTCTACAGTAAAGAACTTGACCCATTCGTGTACCGACATAATAATAAAATGGACATTTATTGTTTTATTTTTGAACCGCAGATTTAAACATTCTTAAAGAATTCGTTTGTCGAACATGTGTAGGTTAAGCATTCCATAGTTTCGTTGCAGAATGCAAAAAATAGTCGCGGGAAAAATTTGTCCTTGTGCGAACTTCAATAAGATTTTGTGATTGTCGAGTATTATGAGTATGTCGTTCTGCTACGAAATTTGGAATTAAATTTTGTAAGTACTCGGGAGTTTCTTTATTCATAATCTTTTTGAATAAGATAAGTTTGATTTTTCCTCCGCTCTGAGAGCTTTAAACACCCTGTTTCGTTTTTGATTGGGGTTAATTTATTTCCATCAGTTACAATCCTCGCCACTTCCAGCTAGCTTAACATTTTCAATTTTGGTGACAAGAGTTTGGTTTTGATTATCCCATATGACGTCTTCATATTCCAGAATCGATAATTTTTTTTCAAGAGTAAATCTATCCAAAATAAAACGAACTTTACGTAAAAGATTGACCCTAGTGTATGCCTTACTGACTATATGTTCTATATCATTATGCCAGGTTCCGTCATTAGATGTAGAGATCCCTAAATGTTTGTGGAAAGTAAAATCTTGTAAGTTATGAGAATTCATTTCTAAGTGGGGATGCACTGGTTTATTTATTTTACGCGATAGAGTGAATGAGCTTAGTTCATACTATAAAGTAAGATTCAGATTTTTAAAATAGTCTATTTCAAATTTGTACTTTTTTGAAAATGACACACTGCAATGTTCCAATACGGCTATATAATAACAAAGAAATCGTTATATTCTGCAAACTTGACAACTTTTCAACTTTTGCCGACAATAAGGGTAAAAAGACCAAAACGTCTACGAACAAAAATTTTAAAAGATTCCTGAAAACGAGATTTTTTTAGAAAGAGGTGTCCTCGAAATAAATAAGCTAGTAATATTTAAAGTAAGATAGTCCTTATTAGATGAAGCTAACTTGCAATATACAAAAGGTTCCTTTCTGAGGATTTTTGGATACAGTATAGGTTAATGTTGTTCGGAATGCATCTTGTTTTTTAACCTAGGTGAAATTCAGAATTAAGAATTGCAGTACACACGATTTGTGGAAATTTATAATAATGAAATCACCTATCCGCTGGGTATGTTGAGGTAAACAATAATATTAGTTTCTTTTTATATCTGTAACATGAAACTCGGACATATTTATTTCCGAAAAAAAAAATATTTTCTATAAAAATATCGACCTTTTTATAGCCTCAATATTCACCAAGAATAGCAATAGGAATCCAATTTTTATTAACAATTTAAAGATCTCAGTACCAACAATGTATTGATAAGTTGAATTTTAGTTGAATAATTGCGCTTCTGTAACCTTTTATATTGCTCCGTTCAGTCTGTTCTAGATTTTGTCGGTTTTTGAGCTGGAAGATAATTTATCATTTTATTGATATCTATTTTTCTTTGTATCGACATAACGCCATCCTTAAGTTTCGACAATAACTGACGCCTCCAATATACAGCAGAATATCAATATACATAGGGGGGCAAAAGGTATTCGCCATCAACATTTTTTTCAATATATATTTCATGTTTAACCACATTTACAAATAAGTTAATTATATCCAATTAAAAAAAAATGAATAATAAACTCAGAATTCTGTGAAATGTTTTGCATACATGAACGTAATTTTCAAGAATCATTGAATTTATCATGAAGTTTAAAAAAAACATGATCAAAATTTCCTATCTTCATGTATTCAAGTCAGTCCGAAAAGACATTGTCTGAAATTACCTCCCGTCTAAGTATGCTAATGAGGTGAGCGTCCACCTCATCAGCCATATTTTAGAAACGCGCCGTCTGTTGATGGTGTATAGTAACGGCTGAATATTAAGCTTTTTCGCGTATATAAATCACGAAGGAACGATGCATTTAGTAACACAAAAACATTTACAAAATAAAAGTGAATAATTGGTCTGCTATTGCACGTTAAATTGTTTATAGTTGATGTAAAATGTCTTCACTGCGAAAACACAAAAATTAAATTTAGGCACGGACCATTTGATTTTCAGGGGGCCCTGGGATTTTCACCAGAGCCGGGAAATTTTTTTCGCCCGCTTCGCGGGCCAGATTATTTTTTCCCATATATACAGTGCTAGAAAATTTTGTTGAGCCGGGATTTTTTTTCCAAAGGACAAGATCAGGGCCAGATTATTTTTTTCAACCCAGATGCTGGCCAGAGAATTTTTTTGGGGCAAAAGTCAGGCCAGAAAATTTTTTTCTAAAAAATACCAGCCCCCCCCCGAAAATCAAATGGTCCGTGCCTTACTGGGGCGGACACAATTTCTGTATTAAAAGATAGCAAAAGAATTAATCTTGAGGGGGAAATATAAATTAATTGATTTCAAAGATGTATATTTCCAAAATCCAAAATGATATCCCGTTACCTAGGCATAAGAGAGGGTGGTATTTTCCATTGTGTTCATTATTTGGCTGTAAATACCATTTTTAAACACTGCCGAGGCATTCACAGGGATCAACATACCCAAAATAATACGAAATTAATGGGAACGTTTTCAACTTTCTGTATCTTAATATTTATTTGGAACGGTAGTCGATGTTAACTGTTCCATTTAATACATTAGAACAAACTATAGACCAAAAAAAATCAAATTACGATTACCTGAATGGGCCTCTGACTCTTAAGTTGTAATAGTGACGCATATAGGTAAATTCGATTTAATTTCTAAAAAAAGAGCCAGCCCTGTAGCAGAATCCACTAACTTTGGGGGTTTTATACTGAGGAATTACGTGGATGGCCGGAAATGAAATTTTGCACATGTATTGATCAATTCTTTATGAATTAGTATGCCAATTTTGGAGAAAATCCGGAAATGTATACTTAGTATTTGATTCATCAAAAAATGATAGACACCCAATTCAGCCAACTTAACCCGCAATTTACGCACTAATTACAAACTTTACAGTCAAACGGCGTACATTTACATTATTTCTATACCTTAATGAAATACACGACTAAAAAATCATAAACATTTTCTAGTTAGAAACAACTTTTTGGAATTTGTAACTACGGAAAACAATCTAAGTTGACCTTTTTTGTTTCGTTTAATGAAAAACTAATCACTCATCGGCCTGAAGTAAAATTGATACGTAAAAATTTCACTCCCTGTTAAAGTCTTTTATTCTTTGAAACTTTAGTTCAGAAAATTACACCGAAATACATAAGTAGACTTCTGTGTTACTCAGTTAAATTTGACATCGGATAAGAATGACTTCATAATTAATTTTTCAAAAATGTAGTTTTATATGGAATATACAAGGGAAAATTAAAGCGAGGAATTATTTTGCCTCTTCCATAGAAAATGATAAAATAAAAAAAAAAACAGTTTGGACAATTTTGAACGACTATGAAGTCTTAAGCAATTTCTAATTATATATTCGTATAGGACGCTGCAAATGTTTTTTTAAATAACATAATTTAAATATAAAAATATTTTTTGTTTTTTTTTTATTCTGCAAAATGTTAACTTCTAGTTGTGACATATTTCACTGTACATTGAAGATATCTAATTGCACCAATGAAAACATTGCTACCTGACGCAAATTTGTTGACAAAAGTGGTTTACTTTCGTTATCCTGAGTTATTTCATAATCTTCATTTAAGAGATAACCATACTGTATTCTAGGATCTGAGGGGGTAAATCATAGATTTTACTGACGCAAACTTAGTTTTCGGAGCCGGAAAACGGATGTTTGCGACAGTAAAATCTTAGATTTACCCCTGAAGATCCTAAAATACAGTATGGTTCTCTATTCTAATGCATATCCGAAAGAGGGCAGTAAAAATCGATTTTAAATCACAGGGAGTTTGGTATGCGTCTGCGCCATTACGTTGCTATTGGTTCCGACTGTAAATCCTCAAATTTCTGACACCATCCAATCAAAATTAGCGTTACAAACATAAGTGCATTAGAATTTTGTTTTTACTACTGTCATTGCTATTCTATACTTACAAATAGGTAAGCTTGGTTTGTTGATTAAATAATCCTGCTGGGAGACTTGCTAACTCGATACTGGACAATGCTTTATAAATAAAATTAAAAATAAAGTGCACGAATGAAAAAGAAAAAAAGTATCTATACGGATCAACCTTCAAAGCAATATGACATAATTGCAATATTTGTGTTTTTCCATATTTTTTCCACATTTTTTTTGTCTGCTAACAATCTTGAAGGAACACAGAAATGTGGCATAATATATAGTAACTTCGGTTTTTGTTATTTTTACCACTTAGACGATGCCCTATCTGGTGTACTGTTAGTCCCCGAGGGTACTCAGGAATCCAGTAGTCAAGTACTTCGGTGCTAAACCGAAAACAAATTTTGTCTCGAAACTTGTAATTTCTAAATTTTACAAAATTTCGTTTAAAACTAGAGAGTATCTTGCTCGTGAATAGCTGCGAATCTTGGTTTGTCTATTTAGATCCTATTGGTTGCTTGTTCTCTGTCAAATATTACACGTATTTCTGTTTGCGGAATCCAAATGTTAAGACTTTTATCTGCACTGATGATACATAAGTTGTCGAAATGTGCATATGCAGTAAATTCACAGTAACTTCGGTATTTTGTTATACACTTATATATAAATATCACAAATCGTGATTTCAAATTATGTTTTTTTATAAGGGGCCTTGGTGTCATATTGGTCATTTTCAGTTCGGAAAAGGTTTTTGAATTTGATTCACAATGATAAACTCGGTTTGGCTAATGTCCATGATACTGCATTTTATCTTTCTGGGAAAAGTGTCACCAACCGAGTGTCACACAGATATATTAAAAATACTTTAAAGCCAAAACCAATATTTCGATTACGATTAACTCCTTACACAGCATATATCTATTCAGTATCCTAATAGTAAAAGAAGGGAAAGGGGAATATGTCAAAGAGACAACGACCCAAAGGGGATAAACATATTTTTGTACCTTTTTATATTTTAAGCTCTAATAATTATAGCGTAATTATTAAAAAAAACTTTGTGATGGCCACTTCAGATACCGTTTTTTTATAAAAAATTGAATAAATTCAAATAATGAAATATAAGATACCCCTTTTTCTAGGTAACATCCTAACATACGTTTATTCAACTGATATCTGAATTACTTGTTTCATATTTTTCATGTACACTTATAATATTATTCTTATTGTACCAATGATTAAATAATTTACAAAAGTGATTTATTTTCATTATCTCGATTTGCTTCAGAATCGACGTATTTGTTCTATACTTACAAAAAGGTAAGCTCGGTTTGTTGGTTAAATAATCCTGCCGGAAGATTTGCTAACTTGTTCTTGGCTAAAGGTTCTTAAAATGAAGTTATTAAATAGAACAAAAATGCAAGTAAGGAATTAAGATACAATTAAGTAGCAATAGGACATAATTTTAATATTGCTGTTTTTCCATTTTTTGCACTTTTTTCTATGATACATCTTGAAAGAGCAAAGAATGTTGGCATTCTAAACATTAAGAAACGTTTTTTTTTTCTTTTTTAAGCACTTCTCACCTGTGTCTAATAAAAAGCAGTAGATGCTTACTCTACCGTTGCACCTGATCTCGCCTATTGGTTTATATTTGGTTTGTATTTTTCATTTTTGTATATGTATTCGTCTTATTTTCAAATTTGTCTTTTTTTTCTTTCCTTTTTTTCTCACTTTTGAGACAAGACAGTCCCTATTTTTAGCGGTGTGAGATTTTCTTGTCTTGTACCCCCCGGTACAAGACAGAAATTACCAAGAAACGTATTCTGACGTCATTGACGTCGCTTAGGAACGTCGGATATCAAGTACGACTTGGTTGTAAATAAATCATAGTTTGTGATTACAAAAGTGAGAAAATAAATCAAACACCGTTTAAAATGCAAGATTTAGAAATCTCAGACACCCTCGGGTAAGATTTCAATGGTTCTCTGACTCGGCGAGCCTCGTCAGAGAAATATTGAAATCTTACCCTTGGGTGCCTGAGATTTCTTGATCTTGCCTTTTCACCGGTGTTAGATTCATATATTATTTTTTTTTTGTGCTTTAGTGCGTAGCTCTAAACACATTTTATTTTAAGAACCACAATAATTCGATAAAAAGTGAGTGATACCGACGTTATCATTATGTTAGAGCCTTTGATCGACAATATATATGTCGAATTAATGGCCCGCATTTCCCTAAAAAACGATTTTATTTGAAAACTTGCAATATCTAAATTTAAGAAAATTTTGTTAAAACCTGAAAAGTATTTCCCTCTTCATAGCTTTGTTCTAAGTTGGTTTTTGCTTTCCTATTTAGATCCTTTTGGTAATGTGTTCTCTCTCAGTTTTTACACATATTTCCCTGCATGGAATCCCAAATGTTTTAATTTGATCTACACTGTAGACACACAAGTTGTCGAAATGCACATATGCAGAAACTAAATTCACAGTAACTTCGGTATTTTATTATTTGTAACCTCTGACTGGGCCAATGCCTCTTTTGATGGACTGTTAGTCACCGAGGGTATTCACCAACCAAGTAGCCAGTATTTGTGTGCTGGACCGAAAACCGATTTTATTTGAAAACTTGCAAAATCTTAATTTAAGAAAATCTGGTTAAAACCTAAGGATTGTTTCCTGCTTCCATATCTCTGCACTTAACTGGCCTTTGCTTTCCTTTTAAGATCATATTTATATACATATCTCTGTACTTAACTGGCCTTTGCTTTCCTGTTAAGATCATATTTATATACATATCTCTGTACTTAACTGGCCTTTGCTTTTAAGATCATATTTATATACATATCTCTGTACTTAACTGGCCTTTGCTTTCCTTTTAAGATCATATTTATATACATATCTCTGTACTTAACTGGCCTTTACTTTTAAGATCATATTTATATACATATCTCTGTACTTAACTGGCCTTTGTTTTCCTTTTAAGATCATATTTATATACATATCTCTGTACTTAACTGGCCTTTCCTTTTAAGATCATATTTATATACATATCTCTGTACTGAACTGGCCTTTGCTTTCCTTTTAAGATCATATTTATATACATATCTCTGTACTTAACTGGCCTTTGCTTTCCTTTTAAGATCATATTTATATACATATCTCTGTACTTAACTGGCCTTTGCGTTCCTTTTAAGATCACATTTATATACATATCTCTGTACTTAGCTGGCCTTTGCTTTCCTTTTAAGATCATATAAGATCATATTTATATACATATCTCTGTACTTAGCTGGCCTTTGCTTTCCTTTTAAGATCATATTTATATACATATCTCTGTACTTAGCTGGCCTTTGCTTTCCTTATAAGATCATATTTATATACATATCTCTGTACTTAACTGGCCTTTGCTTTCCTTTTAAGATCATATTTATATACATATCTCTGTACTTAGCTGGCCTTTGCTTTCCTTTTAAGATCAGATTTATATACATATCTCTGTACCTAACTGGCCTTTGCTTTCCTTTTAAGATCATATTTATATACATATCTCTGTACTTAGCTGCCCTTTGCTTTCCTTTTAAGATCATATTTATATACATATCTCTGTACTTAACTGGCCTTTGCTTTCCTTTTAAGATCATATTTATATACATATCTCTGTACTTAACTGGCCTTTCCTTTTAAGATCATATTTATAAACATATCTCTGTACTTAACTGGCCTTTCCTTTTAAGATCATATTTATAATGTGCTCTCTAGTAGCTTTTACACATATTTCAGTGCATGGATTTCCAATGTTATGATTTGATCTGCACTGAAGCGACATAAGTTGTCGAACTTCCTGTGTACAGAAACTAAATACTCAGTAATTTCGATATTTAGTTTTTTTTTCAACAGACAATATGAATTCCTTAGTTTTAATTCATTCTAAACTTTACCTTTACTCGTATGAGGTAAAGTTTTTACAAGGGATTACACAGAGAAAATAAAAACATTTCGCTCAGTCATTTAATATCAGCTTCTTCTACACGTTTTTGGGGAAAATACTTCCAAATGTTTTGGTTTTAACTGCACTAATGAGACACCAGTTGTCGAAATGCGCATATGCAGAAAATAAATTAACAGTAACTTCGGTATTTGTTATTTAATAAATATCTAATACAGGAGTTTGTCTTTATTGCAGTGTGGAGTTGGTAAAACAATTACCCGTGGTAGAGATGTATGCTCTTTATTTTTCTTAGATTTGATGTACTTGTACATGAGATAATATCTCAGTGTACACTTTGTTCAATTACTATTATCTAAATTTAAACAAATTCTAAAACCGAAGGATTAACTCCCTCAATCGTAGTTTTGTCCTTACCTATATTTAATATTACTGATTATTCGGATTTCGTTTGGCTTTATGCATTTTAGACTTTTTTTGAAATATTGGATTTCCTTTGTTTGGGTTCTAGTGCTGCTGATGAGGAATTAATTTCCGAAATGGCCATACAGCCCATAAAAATTACTGCATTTGGAGTTAACATATGTGTTATGGTCTCATGTTCATTTACTCCACACCCTTTTGTAAAATATTACGTCAGATATATCCCAATGAGATTGGATTTCATGAAACTACTGATACACCTACTTCTGCTTCGTACTAAGATATTTGATCGTATATCGACGGAGATGGAAGCTTGAAATCTAATAAGATATAGCACACGCGTGCTATTTAAAGTTCAAAATTTTGAACGTCTTACCAGCAATATACCTGCCTCTCTAGCATACGGAGTGTACATTTCACAACTGATTTGTTACTGCGGAGCATGTAGTATTCACATTGATTTTTAGCATAGAAAAAACACTGTCTCGACAGATACTGAGTCAGGAACTTGTTCAGCCTATGTTACTTTCATTCGTCTAGAAGTTCTTTGAATGTCAACACATTAATGAAAGATATACATATCGTTGTCCCATATGAAAACAAACATTTTCAATAAGTTTTTCCCGGATTCGACATTACCGTCTTCATTTCTTTACTTCGTCCTAGATAAAATCGATAACAGTGTGACGGGTGCTGTCGATAGAACAGGACATGGTCACGTCTCCAGGGTACCTGATTTCACTGTAAGTTTTATTTGAATGCACACTTTGAGTGCCTGAGAGTCTTGGTTTTGAAGGTTTTGTTTCTGCGTCTTGTAACTGCCATGTCATTGCTTTTTCTGCACGTGTCTCTGGACTTTGATTTTTGTAATTGCAAATCCCTGTTCCTTTGGTATCCTGCTGCTATTCCGTCTAAAATTTAATATTTTGATTTCGGAAAAAAATGAGAACATGACAATTACAAAGTTTGTCACTGTGATAAAATTGACATAAAAATGTTATATTTTACAAAAAAAAATGACGCCCTTATCCAATGTTCTGAAATAACAGAAGAGAAAAGGACTCCTAGTCCAGCAATCTAATTTTTCGGGGTAATTTTGGCATCGGCACTTATGAGAGGTTTTGCCCTTAAAAGTTACATCTGGGTCCTTCATGGGCTAATTATCAATCAACGTTTGTCAAGAATTCTTTTGCAGCCATATGGCACCGTCAAGCGTCAGCAATTTAGCCTTTTAAAAAGAAAGTTCACATACCAACCTACTGTTTTCATACTGTCACATACTGTTTTCGAATTTATGTGTTTCTCGAGGGTCTTTTTGAGCCAATTTGGTATGTTACGCATGAGTAATTTTTCCATTTAAAAAACGATAGTTAAATCTCAAACAACTTTTTTCGATTTATTGAATATCTTATGGTCTTTTGAACTTTTTTGTCACCGTCATGTATTAATAATTTTCCCTTTGAAACGTCCGTTATGTCACATACCGACTTTGTTTTTGAATCTATGTGTGTCTCTGGGTCTTTTTCATCGATTCCAAGTGTGTCTAGAAGATTTGACGCCATCAAAGCATGAATGATTTTGCCTTTTACAGTCATTTCAGAGTTAGCGCGACCAGTCTGGCTAGTAGTCAAGAAAAAATACTTCTACTCTACCGACTATTCTAATGATGATTTATCATTAGTTTTTGTCCTTTATTTAACATCAATAGAAAATTATTTAGTAACGCTTCATATACCACAAAACTGTCGTGTTTGGTTTACTAATCCAATCAAGCTATTGTGAATGTAATTAGAGTACAGAGGGCAATCAAACTGTTTAGTCCATACTTTCTTTGTCTAGCAGTGTTTAATTTTTTTCATATATCACAGTTTTAAATGCCAGAAGGCATACTGTAGAAAGTAGATTTGCCTTGATTGGGCTATTGACTGTGTGTGTATTACCGTAACATACCTCTAGACAATGCTGCAAATAAGACCAGCTTTACAGTTATATTTCAGAACGTATACATGAATATTCCCTATGTATCACAGAAGTGTATTCCTGACGTATCAACCTCGATTTGCACAATTCAATCACTAGTATATAAAAAAGAGGGGTGTGCATAATTATAATGTGCATGTTTCAGGGTTAATGCTGTCTTTTTATGGAGACATTACGACTTTACTCCATATTCTCAGTAAATGGGACTGTTTCATAATCCTCAGTTACTTCTCCTGAGTTCCGGACCGGGAGTTCCGGTGTTATATTGCCATTTTTCCCCCATGCCAGTTTTTCCCC